>JAWPHD010010655.1:0-91589 GCA_037043455.1 Cyrtodaria siliqua
ACAGCCTGAAAACAATAAACTATAAATGTGATAAAAATAACCTGAAGATAATAACACAGTAACTTGAAGACAAAAATAACAAAAAGATAATAACACAATATTCAAAATCAGAATATTATGACGCAATAACCTGAACATAATAACCGAAAGATAACAACCTGAAGATTATAGTACAGTAACTTGAAGATAATAACATAAAGATAATAACACAATAATAAAAATCTGAATATTATGACGCAATAACCTGAATATAATAAGACAATAGTCGGAAGATAATGACACAATAACCTAAAGATAATAACCTGAAGATATTTACCTGAAGATAACAACACAGTAACATAAAGATAATCGCATAATTGAATATACTAACACAATAATCTGACGACACCAACACAATAACCTGAAGTTAATAACACAATAACCTGAAGTTAATAACACCATTAACCTGAAGATAATAACACAATAACAGGAAGATAATAACACAATAACATAAAGATAATTTCTTCACAATACGTTGCGATTATTGAAATTGGTATCCCGGGCACTTAACTTTAGTTAGGAAATACCTTCGTCGGGTCTTGTATTTTATATGTTTAGTGTGATTTTTTTAGTAGTTGTATAACTCATTTGGGTTATTGTTATCTATATAATACGGCAATATTGTAGTATTTGACTCAATTCTAACAAAAATACAAATTCTGATGTACTTTTTTTAATCAGTTTATTTCATTTCATGAACCTGATTTCCATTCACGGAAACAACGTAAAACAGAACGAAACTCTTCAAGTTTTACGAGTTTTAAAGAGAATCCAATCAATGGAAAAATATACATAGCAATGTCCTGGAACATGAGGGGAAAGCAAATATGTTAAAAACAATTTCAACTTTTCATGACGGAAGGCTCCTTGTGATTTAATAAACAATACCTTGCTGTGTGTCTCTTTAACTTACTGACTTAGGATCAGCGACTATATGTTATAGTTACTGGTTGAGTGCTCGTTTATTATGAAATTTATTAAATGAGTTTGCTCTAAATAACATGATGCGATGGTTTGCCAGGCAACTAGACACCATATTACTTTTTCTCACGAGTTTAATAAATTAGTTTATACATTATCACGAATGTAATATGGAATGTATCCAAACTCATATAAAGAAAGCATGAGTCAACGCAACTAAACATCTTATTATTTTTGCTTCAGAGTTTAATTAATAGAGGATCTTACACGAGTACTCATTCATTATTGAATTTATTAAACGAGTTGGCAAAATTATATAATGCGAGGCTCTTGCCGAGCATTATATCATTTTTTGCTAACGAGTTTAATAAATTCAATAATTAATGAACGAATTTTAGATTATATTTAAAACATAACTCACATATCGACTTTTATTGCATTTTGCCTGTCGCTTTAACACGCGAAACCGACATAAACCGTGGGAATTGGATCATAGCCATTATCGATTTTTTTGACAGCGCATACTAGGCTTATTTGCATATACTTATATAACTAGTGGTATAGCGAAAATATAGAATGGTTTTATTTCACTCCCACCTCTAGAAAGTAGAGCTTAATTGAGGTTAATTTGTGTCAGTTTACGTTGCATGTTTGTAGTTACACATATGTTATGCTGAAGTTAGTGTATTGATATGTATTGGTATATTTTGCTTATGTACAACTTGTTATTGTAATTGTATATTTTGCCTTGAACATACTATTATTAATGGCCAGATTTCCTCTATTCTTTTTCTAGCTTTATTTACTTGATTGGAACTCTGTGTTTAGCCAGGCTAAACACAGAGTTCCAATCAAGTAAATAAAGCTTAGAAAAGAATAGAGGAATTCTGGCATTACATAACCTAGTATGTCTCAAGGAAATATACAACTACAACTAACAAACAGAAATATATATATATATATATATATATATACATGTACGTATATGCATTCAAACACACAAAAACACACCGAAAAAAACACATAAATATTACATATAAAACATTTTTGTTTACTGATTGTCGGATCTGTCATTGTGTTTTTTTGACACAATTACTTGTCACATTTATGAATACATGCAATTAGTGTTTTGTATGTGTGTTTTAGTGTAGTTCAATGCATATACGATTTATATACGGTAGACATGCTGGACTGTATATACAGTAGACATGCCAGACAGTATATACAGTAGCCATGCCAGACAGTATATACAGTAGCCATGCCAGACAGTATATACAGTAGCCATGTCAGACAGTATATACAGTAGCCATGTCAGACAGTATATACAGTAGACATGCCAGACAGTATATACAGTAGACATGCCAGACAGTATATACAGTAGCCATGCCGGACAGTATATACAGTAGCCATGCCAGACAGTATATACAGTAGCCATGTCAGACAGTATATACAGTAGCCATGCCAGACAGTATAAACAGTAGCCATGCCAGACAGTATATACAGTAGCCATGCCAGACAGTATATACAGTAGCCATGTCAGACAGTATATACAGTAGCCATGCCAGACAGTATATACAGTAGCCATGCCAGACAGTATATACAGTAGCCATGCCAGACAGTATATACAGTAGCCACGCCGGACAGTATATACAGTAGCCATGCCGGACAGTATATACAGTAGCCATGCCGGACAGTATAAACAGTAGCCATGCCAGACAGTATATACAGTAGCCATGCCAGACAGTATATACAGTAGCCATGCCGGACAGTATATACAGTAGCCATGCCGGACAGTATATACAGTAGCCACGCCGGACAGTATATACAGTAGCCATGCCGGACAGTATATACAGTAGCCACGCCGGACAGTATATACAGTAGCCATGCCGGACAGTATATACAGTAGCCATGCCGGACAGTATATACAGTAGCCATGCCAGACAGTATATACAGTAGCCATGCCAGACAGTATATACAGTAGCCACGCCGGACAGTATATACAGTAGCCATGCCGGACAGTATATACAGTAGCCATGCCAGACAGTATATACAGTAGCCATGCCAGACAGTATATACAGTAGCCATGCCAGACAGTATATACAGTAGCCACGCCGGACAGTATATACAGTAGCCATGCCAGACAGTATATACAGTAGCCATGCCAGACAGTATATACAGTAGCCACGCCGGACAGTATATACAGTAGCCATGCCGGACAGTATATACAGTAGCCATGCCGGACAGTATATACAGTAGCCATGCCAGACAGTATATACAGTAGCCATGCCAGACAGTATATACAGTAGCCATGCCGGACAGTATATACAGTAGCCATGCCGGACAGTATAAACAGTAGCCATGCCAGACAGTATATACAGTAGCCATGCCAGACAGTATATACAGTAGCCATGTCAGACAGTATATACAGTAGCCATGCCAGACAGTATATACAGTAGCCATGCCAGACAGTATATACAGTAGCCACGCCGGACAGTATATACAGTAGCCATGCCGGACAGTATATACAGTAGCCATGCCAGACAGTATATACAGTAGCCATGCCGGACAGTATATACAGTAGCCACGCCGGACAGTATATACAGTAGCCATGCCGGACAGTATATACAGTAGCCATGCCAGACAGTATATACAGTAGCCATGCCGGACAGTATATACAGTAGCCATGCCGGACAGTATATACGTTAGCAATGTCAGACAGTATATACAGTAGCCATGCCAGACAGTATATACAGTAGCCATGCCGGACAGTATATACAGTAGCCATGCCGGACAGTATATACAGTAGCCATGCCGGACAGTATATACAGTAGCCATGCCAGACAGTATATACGTTAGCAATGTCAGACAGTATATACAGTAGCCATGCCGGACAGTATTTACAGTAGCCATGCCGGACAGTATATACAGTAGCCATGCCAGACAGTATATACAGTAGCCATGCCAGACATTATATACAGTAGCCATGCCGGACAGTATATACAGTAGCCATGCCGGACAGTATATACAGTAGCAATGTCAGACAGTATATACAGTAGCCATGCCGGACAGTATATACAGTAGCCATGCCGGACAGTATATACAGTAGCCATGCCAGACAGTATATACAGTAGCCATGCCGGACAGTATATACGTTAGCAATGTCAGACAGTATATACAGTAGCCATGCCAGACAGTATATACAGTAGCCATGCCAGACAGTATATACAGTAGCAATGTCAGACAGTATATACGGTAGCAATGTCAGACAGTATATACAGTAGCCATGCCGGACAGTATATACAGTAGCCATGCCGGACAGTATATACAGTAGCCATGCCAGACAGTATATACAGTAGCCATGCCGGACAGTATATACGTTAGCAATGTCAGACAGTATATACAGTAGCCATGCCGGACAGTATATACAGTAGCCATGCCAGACAGTATATACAGTAGCCATGCCGGACAGTATATACGTTAGCAATGTCAGACAGTATATACGGTAGCAATGTCAGACAGTATATACAGTAGCCATGCCGGACAGTATATACAGTAGCCATGCCAGACAGTATATACAGTAGCCATGCCGGACAGTATATACAGTAGCCATGCCAGACAGTATATACAGTAGCAATGTCAGACAGTATATACAGTAGCAATGTCAGACAGTATATACAGTAGCCATGCCGGACAGTATATACAGTAGCCATGCCGGACAGTATATACAGTAGCCACGCCGGACAGTATATACGTTAGCAATGTCAGACAGTATATACAGTAGCCATGCCGGACAGTATATACAGTAGCCATGCCGGACAGTATATACAGTAGCCATGCCGGACAGTATATACAGTAGCCATGCCGGACAGTATATACAGTAGACATGCCGGACAGTATATACAGTAGCCATGCCGGACAGTATATACAGTAGCCATGCCGGACAGTATATACAGTAGCCATGCCGGACAGTATATACAGTAGCCATGCCGGACAGTATATACAGTAGCCATGCCGGACAGTATATACAGTAGCCATGCCGGACAGTATATACAGTAGCCATGCCGGACAGTATATACAGTAGCCATGCCAGACAGTATATACGTTAGCAATGTCAGACAGTATAAACAGTAGCCATGCCGGACAGTATATACAGTAGCAATGTCAGACAGTATATACAGTAGCCATGTCAGACAGTATATACAGTAGCAATGTCAGACAGTATATACAGTAGCCACGCCGGACAGTATATACAGTAGCCATGCCGGACAGTATATACAGTAGCCATGCCAGACAGTATATACAGTAGCAATGTCAGACAGTATATACAGTAGCCATGCCGGACAGTATATACAGTAGCCATGCCAGACAGTATATACAGTAGCAATGTCAGACAGTATATACAGTAGCAATGTCAGACAGTATATACAGTAGCCATGCCAGACAGTATATACAGTAGCAATGTCAGACAGTATATACAGTAGCCATGTCAGACAGTATATACAGTAGCCATGCCGGACAGTATATACAGTAGCCATGCCAGACAGTATATACAGTAGCCATGCCAGACAGTATATACAGTAGCCATGCCAGACAGTATATACGTTAGCAATGTCAGACAGTATATACAGTAGCCATGTCAGACAGTATATACGTTAGCAATGTCAGACAGTATATACAGTAGCCATGCCGGACAGTATATACAGTAGCCATGCCAGACAGTATATACAGTAGCCATGCCAGACAGTATATACAGTAGCCATGTCAGACAGTATATACAGTAGCCATGCCGGACAGTATATACAGTAGCCATGCCAGACAGTATATACAGTAGCAATGTCAGACAGTATATACAGTAGCCATGTCAGACAGTATATACAGTAGCCATGTCAGACAGTATATACAGTAGCCATGCCAGACAGTATATACAGTAGCCATGTCAGACAGTATATACAGTAGCCATGTCAGACAGTATATACAGTAGCCATGTCAGACAGTATATACGTTAGCAATGTCAGACAGTATATACAGTAGCCATGCCGGACAGTATATACGTTAGCAATGTCAGACAGTATATACAGTAGCCATGCCGGACAGTATATACGTTAGCAATGTCAGACAGTATATACAGTAGCCATGCCGGACAGTATATACGTTAGCAATGTCAGACAGTATATACAGTAGCCATGCCGGACAGTATATACGTTAGCAATGTCAGACAGTATATACAGTAGCCATGCCGGACAGTATATACGTTAGCAATGTCAGACAGTATATACAGTAGCCATGCCGGACAGTATATACGTTAGCAATGTCAGACAGTATATACAGTAGCCATGCCGGACAGTATATACGTTAGCAATGTCAGACAGTATATACAGTAGCCATGTCAGACAGTATATACGTTAGCAATGTCAGACAGTATATACAGTAGCCATGCCGGACAGTATATACAGTAGCCATGCCGGACAGTATATACGTTAGCAATGTCAGACAGTATATACGGTAGCCATGCCGGACAGTATATACGTTAGCAATGTCAGACGGTATATACGTTAGCAATGTCAGACAGTATATACAGTAGCCATGCCAGACAGTATATACAGTAGCCACGCCGGACAGTATATACAGTAGCCATGCCGGACAGTATATACGTTAGCAATGTCAGACGGTATATACGTTAGCAATGTCAGACAGTATATACAGTAGCCATGCCAGACAGTATATACAGTAGCCACGCCGGACAGTATATACAGTAGCCATGCCGGACAGTATATACGTTAGCAATGTCAGACGGTATATACGTTAGCAATGTCAGACAGTATATACGGTAGCCATGCCGGACAGTATATACGTTAGCAATGTCAGACGGTATATACGTTAGCAATGTCAGACAGTATATACAGTAGCCATGCCAGACAGTATATACAGTAGCCACGCCGGACAGTATATACAGTAGCCATGCCGGACAGTATATACGTTAGCAATGTCAGACAGTATATACGTTAGCAATGTCAGACAGTATATACGGTAGCCATGCCAGACAGTATATACAGTAGCCATGCCGGACAGTATATACGTTAGCAATGTCAGACAGTATATACGGTAGCCATGCCAGACAGTATATACAGTAGCCATGCCGGACAGTATATACGTTAGCAATGTCAGACAGTATATACGGTAGCCATGCCGGACAGTATATACGTTAGCAATGTCAGACGGTATATACGTTAGCAATGTCAGACAGTATATACGGTAGCCATGCCAGACAGTATATACAGTAGCCATGCCGGACAGTATATACGTAAGCAATGTCAGACAGTATATACGGTAGCCATGCCGGACAGTATATACGTTAGCAATGTCAGACAGTATATACGGTAGCCATGCCGGACAGTATATACGTTAGCAATGTCAGACGGTATATACGTTAGCAATGTCAGACAGTATATACGGTAGCCATGCCAGACAGTATATACTGTAGACATGCCAGCCAGTATATATACAGTAGTCATGCCGGACAGTATAAACGGTAGACATGCCAGACAGTATATACAACAGACATGCCGGACTGTATATACAGTAGTCATGCCAGACAGTATAACGGTAGACATGCCAGACAGTATATACGGTAGAGACATGCCAGACATTACATACGGTAGTCATGCCGGACAGTATATACGGTAGTCATGCCGGACAGTATAAACGGTAGTCATGCCAGACAGTATATACTGTAACATGCCAGACAATATATACAGTAGCCATGCCAGACAGTATATACAATAGACATGCCGGAGAGTATATACGATAGACATGCCAGACAGTTTATACGATAGGCATTCCAGACAATATATACGATACACATGCCAGACAGTATATACAGTAGTCATACCGGACTGCATATACAGTAGGCTGGCTGGATACTATATACAGTAGTCATGGCGGACAGTATATACGGTAGCCATGCCAGACAGTATATACGGTAAACGTGCCGGATTGTTTATACGGTATATATTCCGGACGGTATATACAGCAGCCATGCCAGACAGTATATACGGTAGACATGCTGGACAGTATATACTACGGCAGTCATGCCGGACAGTTTATACAGTAGACATGCCGGACTGTATATACGGTAGACATGCCAGACAATATATACAGTAGACATGTCGGACAGTATATACAGTAGACATGCCGGACAGTATATACGGTAGACATGCCAGATAGTATATACGGTAGACATGCCAGACAGTATATACGGTAGGCATGTCGGCAGTATAATACAGTAGACATGCCGAACAGTATATACGGTAGACATGCCAGACATTATATACAGTGGTCATGCCGGACAGTATATACAGTAGACATGCCGGAGAGTAAATACAGTAGACATGCCGGAGAGAGTATATACGGTACAATTGAATTGAATTGGATTTTATAGTCGCACCAACAGCTAAGATCAATATGGCGACTTTCTAGCTTCCACTGGTGGAGGAAGACCCCAGGTGCCCCTCCGGGCAATTTTCGTGCACGGGCGGGCACCTGGGTAGAACCACCGACGTTCCGCAAGCCAGCTGGATAGCTTCCTCACATAAAGATTCCTAGGCCCCTGAGGGATCGAACCTACAGCGGTGAGGGGCAAGTGATTGCATGTCAGAGACACTAACCACTCGGCCACGGACGACCGCGTATATACGGTAGACATGCCGGACAGTATATACTGGTAGAACATGCCAGACAGTATATACAGTAGGAATGTCGGACTGTATATACAGTAGACAGTCCCAGACAGTATATACAGTAGCCATGTCGGACAGTTTATACAGTAGACATGCCAGACTGAATAAACAGTATTCATGCAAGACAGTATATATACAGTAGACATGCCAGACAGTATATATACAGTAGACAGTCCAGACAGTATAATACAGTAGTCATGTCGGACAGTATATACAGAAGCCATGCCGGACTGTATATACGACGCACATGCCGGAACTGAATAAACAGTATTCATGCAAGACAGTATATACAGTAGACAGTCCAGACAGTATATACAGTAGTCATGTCGGACAGTATATACAGTAGCCATGCCGGACTTGTATATACTACACTAGACAGTCCAGACAGTATATACAGTAGCCATGCCGGACTGTATATACAACGGACATGCCGGACAGTATATACAGTAGCCATGCCGGACTGTATATTCAGTATTCATACCAGACAGTATATACAGTAGTCATGCCAGACAGTATATACAGTAGCCATACCGGATTGTATATACAACAGACATGCCGGACAGTATATACAAGTAGCCATGCCGGACTGTATATTCAGTATTCATGCCAGAGTATTCATGCCAGACCGTATATACAGTAGACATGCCGGACAGTAAATACAGTAGCCATGCCGGACTGTATTTTCAGTATTCATGCCAGACAGTATATACAGTAGACATGCCGGACAGTATATACAGTAGCCATATCAGACTGTATATACAACATATATGCCGGACAGTATATTGAGTAGCCATGCCGGACTGTATATACAGTAGCCACGCCGGACAGTATATAAAGTAGACATGCCGGACTGTATATACAGTAGACATGCCGGACTGTATATACAGTAGACATGCCGGACAGTATATACAGTAGCCATGCCGGACTGTATATACCGTATTCATGCAAGACAGTATATACAGTAGCCATGCCGGACTGTATATACAACAGACATGCCGGACAGTATATACAGTAGCCATGCCGGACTGTATATTCAGTATTCATGCCAGACAGTATATACAACAGACATGCCGGACAGTATATACAGTAGCCATGCCGGACTGTATATTCAGTATTCATGCCAGACAGTATATACAGTAGACATGCCGGACAGTATATACAGTAGCCATGCCGGACTGTATATTCAGTATTCATGCCAGACAGTATATACAGTAGACATGCCGGACAGTATACACAGTAGCCATGCCGGACTGAATATTCAGTATTCATGCCAGACAGTATATACAGTAGACATGCCGGACAGTATATTCAGTATTCATGCCAGACAGTATATACAGTAGACATGCCGGACAGTATATTCAGTATTCATGCCAGACAGTATATACAGTAGACATGCCGGACTGTATATTCAGTATTCATGCCAGACAGTATATACAGTAGACATGCCGGACAGTATATTCAGTATTCATGCCAGACAGTATATACAGTAGACATGCCGGACAGTATATACAGTAGCTATGCCGGACAGTATATTCAGTATTCATGCCAGACAGTATATACAGTAGCCACGCCGGACAGTATATAAAGTAGACATGTCAGACTGTATATACAGTAGACATGCCGGACTGTATATACAGTAGACATGCCGGACAGTATATACAGTAGCCATGCCGGACTGTATATACAGTATTCATGCAAGACAGTATATACAGTACCCATGCCGGACTGTATATTCAGTATTCATGCCAGACAGTATATACAGTAGTCATGCCAGACAGTATATACAGTAGCCATACCGGACTGTATATACAACAGACATGCCAGACAGTATATACAGTAGACATGCCAGACAGTATATACAGTAGACATGCCAGACAGTATATACAGTAGTCATGCCGGACAGTATATACAGTGGACATGCCGGACAGTATATACAGTAGACAGGCCGGACAGTATATACGGTAGGCATACCAGACAGTATATACAGTAGTTATGCCGGACAGTATATACAGTGGACATGCCGGATAGTATATACAGTGGACATGCCGGATATTATATTGTTTTGCCCTTTATATCTTTGTGTTCAATCATGCATCTGTATTGCCGAAAGGCAACTTAATTTACGCAAATACAATCTTGATTTCTGCATAATTAATAAACATTAATTTGAAGTTGTTAACATTAAATTCTCATAAAATGGTCTCTAACGATATTGCTTCTATGACTTTAATGTTAAAAAAAAATGCTAATAAATAATAAAGCATTATTCATGCTCAATATTATAAATTATGTATGCTTTTACTAATGTACTGTAAAGTTTAACACTTTTGTAACACATTATTATTGCACATGGTAGTAGTAAACAGTTAATTTGGGGTTTTCTGTTTTGTTTCGAGCGTATACTTAATAAAGATTTATGTCTCGAGAGTTGTGAAATCACTAAATCACTGATTCTCCCACTCTCTGAAGCTCTGAATACCCTACATACTGTGTTAATGAGCCGTTAAACAACATAAAGCTTATAAACTTAAAGCCACTTATATAGCCCTTGTTAAATACAGATATTAATAGTATTATTGCTATAATATTGTAGGAATTGTTGTCATGTTATCATGTATGTCATATATATGCTGAAAGGAAAAACAAACGCGACAAGGGAATTTCCGCTATATATGGTATATAATGCACACTTAATTCCATATATATTCCAAGGAAATCCCAGATGTTTTATATAAAAAAAGTTGCAGTCAGTTAGAGAAAGAACAGTGATCTTGTAGACGTTTTAATCACAGTACACGTTTTAACAAGAAGTTCATACATTTTAAAGTTCCTCTTTGAAAAATTGAGCCAGTTCAGCACTGTATTTAACGTAAAGAGTTTGCAAAATGTTGCATCCTAAGTTTGCGCCAAACGCGTACTCTGTCAATAATGAAACTGCAGGAATACTATTGGCTGTTTAGTCTTCTTTTCCAAAGGAAAAGATCTTACGTAGCCATAGCCATGTACCATTCGATTAACAGCAGCATATTGTACATATAATATAAAGCGGAAATTCCCGTGGCTTGTTTCTTTTTCCTTTCAGTGTATATAATAACAATACCCTGATGAGCATATCATATAGAAATTGCATATACAGTAATTATTAAAAATAGATAAAATCAAATATAACTCAAACAGTGTCCGAATATTGTACATGTAACTTCAAGTTTATTATGTTTACACTTTAATCTAGTCAGTGCTACCCTTGAACAGTACTGGTACTATGCAGGACGGTATATACAGCAGCCATGCCAGACAGTATATACGGTAGACATGCTGGACAGTATATACTACGGCAGTCATGCCGGACAGTTTATACAGTAGACATGCCGGACTGTATATCCGGTAGACATGCCAGACAATATATACAGTAGACATGTCGGACAGTATATACAGTAGTATGCAGGAAAACGGTGGGTGGGTCTGTCTGAAAATGACGTAAAACACCAACCAACACTAACTTGATAAATAGTTGACTTGATCAGTACACACATGATCTAGAGTATGATATAATTTGAGTATTGGCCATTTACCATGTTTACATGTAACATTAAGTTCGTCTTTATTTGCAAGGGTAGCCTTATCACTTGGATGAAACTGTAAATGTATTAAACCAATCTCTACACAGAGTTGTCGTTCCTTGCATCCACATAAAACCTCTGTCAATGCCCCAGACAATTACAAGAACCTTGAAAAAGATAAGGTAACACTCATTTTTCTTTTCAATTTTATATGAAAGGTTTAACTTTTAAAAGAATAATTGTACTGCGAAAGTTTTGCTCAGAATTATTCATAATTTTCCATTGCAGAGATGTTGAGACTTTATCTTATTTTCAGAAGGTGATAACGTGTATTACTCGGTTTTTATCCTTAGGTTCTATAGTAAAACAAAATCTTTGCAGAGTAAAACGATGATAATTTTCAAGATTTTGATTTTGAAAGATACATATACTGAATCAATTTTCATGAATGTAGGCTACGGCATGAAATATGCAGGATTTTAAAAGAACCATACTGTAGATACCTTAATTTTAACAGTAAACTTGGTTGAACATCAAGTATAAAGTCCGAGTTTATCACCTACCAGAATGTATTGGTATGTCTTATTTCTGGTCAATGATTAGTCTTTTTTATGATGCTCTATCAAAATTATGAATATTGCGATAGAATTGTCATATTACTCGTCCGTCAAAACATTTAAAACGGACACCACCATTGCATTTCCAATAGGGTGACAGTACATGTATATGTAGCGTTTTTGCTTACCAACACTTTCCAACATCTCAGAGCTCTAAACAACTAAAGTACTATTCTAAAGACATCAAAATTGTCCAAACTAAGCGGTCTTCGATTGTTTACTACTCAATCAGCAACTGATAGTAGTGTCGGGTCACGGTGCTGAAGTTCTGTTCGCCGTTTTGATATTTTATCTATGGTCATGCGACAAATTACCAGGCGATCGTACAATAGTGTCTGAGACCTTGACAGAGGTCAATGTAGTTAACCTACTTGAGAATGATATGTTAAACTAGAATAAATTCTGAAACGGGGATTGATCGGAAGCAACGACTTCAAACAAGACATTAAAATAACGTAGCAGGTTCTATTGTATATACAATTTCAATAGATTTACGCATAGGGGGACATCCTCAGTAATTAGCCTACTCGTATATATTCATACATAAACTAATTCAATTCGGAAGGTATCCTTTGGCGTTGTTTTAAGAATAGATATACGTATTGATTTTTATTTACAGAAATACCATGGTTACTGTTACCAGGTCTGTCTTGCATGGGAACAGCTGGTCTCGTCGTCTTGGCAACCAATTTGCAGGTATGTTTATTGTCATGTACGTATCATCTTGCTTTTATTTAATGCCGAACCTTAACGCTGTCATGTTATTTTTTTATTTATTTTTTTAAGTGATAATTACATATTTGGGGCTATGTAAGGGTGTATACGCTATGATAAGAAGCGTACCTGTGTGGAAAGGGCTATATAAGGGTCCATAAGTTATGGTAAGAAGCATACCTGTGTGGAAGGGGCTATAGAATGGTATGTACGCCATGACAAGAAGCGTACCTGTGTGGAAGGGGCTATAAAAGGGTATGTACGCTATGATAAGAAGCGTACCAGTATGGAAGAGGCTATAAAAGGGTATGTACGCTATGATAAGAAGCGTACGTGTGTAGAAGGGGCTAGAAAAGGGTATGTACGCTTTAACAAGAAGCGTACCTGTGTGGAAGGGGCTATATAAGGGTATGTACGCTATGATAAGAAGCGTACCTGTGCGAAAGGGGCTATATAAGGGTCCATAAGTTATGGTAAGAAGCGTACTTGTGTGGAAGGGGCTATAAAATGGTATGTACGCCATGACAAGAAGCGTACCTGTGTGGAAGAGGCTATATAAGGGTATGTACGCTATGATAAGAAGCGTACCTGTGCGAAAGAGGCTATATAAGGGTTCATAAGTTATGGTAAGAAGCGTACCTGTGTGGAAGGGGCTATAAAATGGTATGTGCGCCATGACAAGAAGCGTACCTGTGTGGAAGAGGCTATATAAGGGTATATACGCTATGATAAGAAGCGTACCTGTGTGGAAGGGGCTATAAAAGGGTATGTACGCTATGATAAGAAGCGTACCAGTATGGAAGAGGCTATAAAAGGGTATGTACGCTATGATAAGAAGCGTACGTGTGTAGAAGGGGCTATAAAAGGGTATGTACGCTATGACAAGAAGCGTACCTGTGTGGAAGGGGCTATAAAAGGGTATGTATGTTATGATAAGAAGCGTACCTGTGGGGAAGGGGCTGTATAATGGTCTGTAAGTTATGATAAGAAGCGTACCTGTGTGGAAGGGGCTATATAAGGGTATATATGCTAAGGTCTGCACTCGTCCAATGTACGAACACAGCTAGAGGGTTTCAAGTCTGCACTCGTCCAGTGTATGAAAACAGCTAGGGGGTTCAAGTATGCAATCGTCCAGTGTATGAAAACAGCTACACGGGTTCAAGTCTGCACTCGTCCAGACTATAAAACAGCTAGAAAGGTTCAAGACTGCACTCGTCCAGTGTATGAAAACATCTAGAGGGGTTCAAGTCTGCACTCGTCCAGTGTATGAAAACCTCTAGAGGGGTTCAAGTCTTCACTTTTCCAATGTACGAAGAAATACAGCTAGTGTGGTTCGAATCTGCAGTCGTCCAATCTGTGGAGAAAGATAGTTGAGTACAAGTCTGCACTCGTCCAATGTACGAAGAAAGACGGCTAGTGGAGTTCGAATCTGCACTCGTCCAATCAGTGTTGAAAGACGGCTGAGTATAAGACTGCACTCGTCCAGTGTATGAAGAAGTACAGTTAGTGGGGTTTAAGTCTATACTCCTCATCCACTGTTTAAAAAAGACAGCTAATTGTGTAAAAGTCTACAATTGTCCAGTGTATGAAGAAAGATGGTATGATTCAAGTCTGCACTCGTTCGGTATATGATATGAAAGACAGCTAGTGGGATACCAGCCAACATCCTTAAGTCTGTTTAATTCCTTCATGTAGGGCGGATGGTCCTGCTATTTATTAGCTCAACTGATCAGAGATCAGCGGAGCTTATGCCGTGGTGCGGTGTCCGTCGTCCGTCCGTCCGTCTGTCCGTCTGTCCGTCTGTCCGTCTGTCTGTCCGTAAACTTTTATTTGTAGCGACTTCACAGCTGAAACTACTGGATGGATATTCATGAAACTTTACAGAAATGTTGCCCATAAAGTCTAGTTGATCCTAGCAAAAATTCATGTTGATGTGAAATCCAAGATGGCCGCCAAAGCTAAAAATAGAGTTTTAAAATACAAGTTTGTAGCGACTTCTTCTTGAAAACTATAAGTGATATTGATATGGGACTTTTTCTAAAATGATCAGCATGACATGATGTTGATCCTAGTCAAAAATCGTTTTGATTCAACATTAAACATGGCTGCCAGCGGCCATCTTTGTTTACATAGAGTTATATAGTAAAAACTTGTAGCGACTACTTCTCTGAAACTACTTGGCGGATATTCATGAAACTTTACAGGAATGTTGCTCTTGATGTCTGATTGATCCTAGAAAAATTTCAGGTCGGCCGGAAATTCAAGATGGCCGTCACAGCTAAAAATAGATTTTTAAAAAATAAGTTTGTAGCGACTACTTCTTGAAAACTATAAGTGATATTGATATGGGACTTTTTCTAAAATGATCAGCATTACATGATGTTGATCCTAGTCAAAAATCGTTTTGATTCAACGTTAAACATGGCTGCCAGTGGCCATCTTTGTTTACATAGAGTTATATAGTAAAAACTTGTAGCGACTACTCCTCTGAAACTACTTGGCGGATTGTCATGAAACTTTACAGGAATGTTGCTCTTGATGTCTAATTGATCCTATCAAAATTTCAGGTCGGCCGGAAATTCAAGATGGCCGTCACAGCTAAAAATAGATTTTTAAAAAATAAGTTTGTAGCGACTACTTCTTGAAAACTATAAGTGATATTGATATGGGACTTTTTCTAAAATGATCAGCATGACATGATGTAGATCCTTGTGGAAAATTATTTTGATACGACGTTAAACATGGCTGCCAGTGGCCATCTTTGGTTACATAGAGTTATATATAGTAAAAACTTGTAGCGACTACTCCTCTGAAACTACTTGACGGATGTTCATGAAACTTCACAGGAATGTTGCTCTTGATGTCTAGTTGATCCTAGAAAAATTTCAGGTCGGCCGGAAATTCAAGATGGCCGCCACAGCTAAAAATAGATTTAAAATAAATAAGTTTGTAGCGACTACTTCTTCAAAACAATAAGAGATATTGATATGGGACTTTTTCTAAAATGATCAGTATGACATGATGTTGGTCCTTGTCGAAAATCGTTTTGATTTGACCTTAAACATGGCTGCTTTGTTTACATAGAGTTATATAATGAAAACTTGTAGCGACTACTTCTTTGAAACTACCTGACGGATTTTCATGAAACTTCACAGGAATGTTGCTCTTAATGTCTTATTGATCTTAGCAAAATTTCAGGTCGGCCGGAAATTCAAGATGGCCGCAACGGTCAAAAATAGATTTTCAAAAAACAAGTCTGTAGCGACTACTTCCTGAAATCAAAATCAATCAGTAGAGCTTCAAGGTCATTGACCTCTTGTTGTTTATGTTTTCATGCTGATCTGATGGTCTGCTTTTTATGGTTTTATTTTTTCAGGCAGGGCGTATGCTTCTGTTATTTATTGTTTAATGTCTTCATGCCGGGCCGATGGTCCTGCTATGTTTAATTTATTCACGCAGCGGGGGATGGTCCTGGTATTTACTTGCTTCTTCTACTGCAGGTTGCCAATCTCCACCCCCATCTCAGGTCTACCATTGTGGCCATCTTTACGGGATTGTTCGATTTCTCCTCCATCGTAAAGCAGTTGATTAAGGTAAGTTTACTTAAGTACAATTACATATCTGAAGCCAGTTTTCACGACTAAAGTGGGAGATTGAATATGTTCTCTCGTTTCGGATATTGGTTCCTTCCAGTTGTTTTCATATGAAGTCTTAATAAACTTGTTTCTAAATGTTTGGGGGCGTCCGTGGCCGAGTGGTTAACGTCTCTGACTTGAAATCACTTGCCCCTCACCGCTGTAGGTTCGATCCCTCGGGGGCCTAGAAATCTTTATGTGAGGAAGCTATCCAGCTGGCTTGCGGAACGTCGGTGGTTCTACCCAGGTGCCCGCCCGTGCACGAAAATTGCCCGCAGGGGCACCTGGGGTCTTCCTCCACCAATGGAAGCTGGAAAGTCGCCATATGACCTTAGCTGTTGGTGCGACTATAAAATCCAATTCAATTCAAATTCTAAATGTTTGCTGTCGCAATACAATATCGTATGCAAAGGTTCTTGGAATTATTCCATTGCGTTGTTATAGTTACAGTTTTTTTTATATAATGTGTGTGTTTGTTTACAGTTTCATTGTCTGCAACCGAGAAGCTCTTGCACGTCTCACATTACAATTAATTTTCCAAAGGGTCCCATTGTAATGTTTTTCGTGGTATAGAGATACATACAATTTACAACATGTTATGCTTAAATTCGTCATTGATCCAATGCCTGCAATTTAAAACACAATTAACCCATATTTACCAGGTTGAACATCTTTAGAATTTCATGTTTACGTGAGACCCATCACAATTTAGCGTAATACTCAATACAACCCCGTGGTGATTACAGCCATGATGTGTAAGACGAAGCAGAATCAGCTAAAACTCTTATATCAACATGAAAGTTTCTATGATATCTTCCTAAAATGTTGTAGATTTAGAACCTGTTAAGGATAAATCAATGTATGCAATGGAAAGTCCTGTAACAATTAGAAAATAGGAACTTTTTTTTATCTACCTCCTTCATCTGCAGGGCACGAGTATTCAAGGGAGATAATAGTGTTGTGAGTCCTGAAACCACTCTAGCGTTGTCGTTGTCGTCATTTTCACGTATGCGTGTGGCTGAAGTAACTGACAATGTCACTGGGGTCACTATTGGACCCTGTCGTGTGCTGTCGTTTACAGATAAGGCCTTGATTTCATAGCTGCATTTGACCCATTTATATTCGCACGAATATTCACAACTGTGATGGACGTTTTTTTCAGGTTGCCTATGATACTGGAATTGCAAGGCGGACGTCTTATTTATTCATAAGCATAGCGTTTGGAGTAATAGTTACGATCAGCACACTGTTCCTGCTCCCAAAGACAAGTATAAGTGAAGAGCACGTTCAGGAAATCAAGCGGAGAAGAAGTTCCGTTAAAGCAGACGACATTCGAAGACGGAAATGTGCCTCGCTGCCAGTCAACGACAACCAAAAGGCCTTACTAAAAGCAGCAGAACTGGAGAACACGCCAGAAAAAGGTCATGATCCTTTAGTTGTGCTATAGTTGTAACAAATAAGTGGGTTAACCGGGACAACAAGTTGCTAACACTTAAATAAGCGACTAATTTAAAACTATCACTCAACTAGCTTGGATATTTTCTATTTTGTTATTCTATAATTTATATTGTTTATTGTTTAAGGACTATCGGTCAGCCATCTTTGATCCAAAAAATCCAAAATCGATGAGATATGGTCAAGTGAATTTTTCAACGATGTACACATTTTAGACACGAGCAATGTCAACCATATAGTACATGCCATTAATTCAACACTTTTGATATGAATATAATATTAAATAGGATACTTATATGGCAGAAATTGTGCTCTTTATATTCGAAAAGTTTGGTGCAGTTTTACTCAAAGTTGTTTTGTTTTTCATGTGAAATAAACTGATCCTATTTAATATTATATTCATATCAAAAGTGTTGAATTACTGTCATGAACTATATGGTTGACATTGCTCGTGCCTAAAATGCGTACATCGTTGAAATATTCACTTGACCATATCTCATCGATTTTGGATTTTTTGGATCAAAGATGGCTGACCGATAGTCCTTAAAATGTTTTACTTCAAGGTTTGGAAAGAAAGATCACTTTCAGAAATTATGGCAAAGCAAGAAGTAATTCATTTATTTTAGACATATACTACTAATTTAATACTTAGTATTAAAGAAAAGAAGCATAACAAGTGAAGTTTAGGATTGAATGAAGAACAAATACAAAATTAAGAATTGAATGTAACTGTAACATTGATCAGATACGAAACAGAAATTGATTAAAACAGACTTAATCAAATGGCTAACAAATTCCTATAACGTGCTGTTTATTGTATCGCCATTTAAACGGTTTTTCTGTGTTTTGTGTGTGAAGATGGCACGAATGCAACCACGACTCCAGAAGTGAAGTCCAGGCCTAGCCTGTGTGCCACCATTCTGTCCGTGACATGCGTGCTACACTTGTATTGGCTGTTTGTCCACGCGCTGAGGTTCGTGACCTTTATCGGACTCCTTAATGTCTGGCTGGAAAATATTGTGGATGGCGACGAAATGGAAGGTATATCAATAAGGGCTGCAATATGCTAAATAATATCAGAGGATAAATACATAATAAACAGATGATAAAGTGTTATTCAAAAACCTGAACGACTCGCACTATTCAAGTCAGAAAATTTTGGTATCATAATACTTTTATATTTCTTAAAAGATCTTCCGCTTTTGATTGGTTAAGAGCAAAGTAACTCCCGATTCAACATTGCTTTTCTATGAATTCTACTGTATTCTGTTGTATCAGGGTGTCCTTGGTTTTAATTAAGCTTTATTTATTTATTTTCAATATGTGATCATCCGCAAAAAAAGAAATGACACATTTACAAGTTCGTCCTTTCAACGATTGAAAAATATAATTTAAACTTGCAATATTTATCAGTTATATCGTTTAAACATAATGTCAAAATACTTCATTGATTCGATATACGCTCATGTTTCGTCAAGTCTTTACTCAAACTGAAGAAAATAAGCCCACGAGTCGCAGAACATTTTACATTATAATACAATCCAAGGGAACTAACTTTTGTTTACTATACTGTAATTATATCTATCAATATCACTCAGAAACCACTCGGAAATGGTGATAAATTCGTTGCACAGATGTCCAGCAGGTGTATGGGAACATTCTAATCTGTTTGATTTCATTTAACTCTTTGCCTAAGGCTCATGTTGAAATTCGGCGAATTATTATTATTATTATTATTATTATTATCTTACATTCTAGTTGGCAGGTTGATCGGCGTTTTCTCATACATGACGATGGGTTCTATTGGAACTGCGTTGCTTTGTGGATTTGTTTATGACTGGCAGAGAACTCGTTACAGTGGTATGTTTAAATTTTCATTGTATTTAAAGAAGGATAAAACTTTCTGTATATGGACAAGGAATTATATGTACTAAGCATATAATTAAGTCTATATAAAAAAAAACACATGACACATTATTAAGGAGAGGTACTGGTAAGGGGCTCACACCACAGTGAGGTAGGTACAGATAATGGAATCACACCACATACACCATTATTAAAAAAAGTGGATTCATAAAATCATAGAAAGGCTGACTGAGAATCATCTTTAATTATGAGCTATTTTTGGCAAAATTGACCATGGCTGATTGCATGTATTTAATGTGGCATTATAATTAACAATGCATACATAAAGTGATAGTTCAACATATGTTCATTATATTCCGGATAATCGGACATATTAGCAATTCAACATTTATTTCATCTTCCGGACAATCGGAGGTATTGACAGATCAATAGTTTCATATTCCGGACAATCGGAAATATTGACAGTTGAACATACAACTACATTTTCAGACAATGCATCAATACGAATATTTCGGACAATCGGGAATATTTTCAAATAAATTTGACCACCGCCCTGTATAAACACAATAGTTCCTGGGAAAGACACTTTCCTTTAGCCTCGTCCGTCGGATGGGGACGTAAACCGGGCTGTCCCGTGTATCGGTCTATCGTTCGAGCACGTTAAAAAACCATGTACCATTCGATTAACAGCAGCATACTGTACATACAATATATAGCGTTTCTTTTGCGTTTCAGTATATGTGTACAACTATTAGCAATATAAACGTCATTTGTATTAGTATTTATGACAGGGTTCCCACGCTACTTTAAAATCTGGAAAATTCCTTAAATTTTGGAAACCATTAAAGACATTGAGAAGCTCTTGAATTTAAAAAGTCCTTGTAATTATTAAGGTTTCCTAGTTTGAGTCAATTCTAGAGAGAGAAAAAACACACACATAAAACATAAATAGTTTGCATACCGAGTTTTGTATACTATTATTTTTAAAAGTACAAGTAATCAATGATAATGTTCATGTGTTAGCTATTACGAAAAATACAAACAAGTGGTTCAGTAGTATATAATGTTATGATGTTTTGTTAAAGCTGAAATTTACTTTGTTATCTATGAGTTAAATATCCTGGACATTTGAAATATGACCCGAAAAGTCCTTGAATTTTGTCACTGGAACATAGTGGGAATCCTGTAATATGATTTATCAACAAATTGATTGTTTCCAGACCAACTATATTCATAAACAATGATAAAACCGGAGGTAACATGCGGCTGATTTAATGCATATACGCTTTTCGTATGAAACCAAAACACATTATGAGTTGGCTTTTTTATTAGCTCAACTTTTCCGAAGGTAAAAAGAACTATTGTCATCACTTGATCGTCATTTTCGTCATTGTCGTCGTCTGCGTTCCCTGGTTAAAGTTTGTATGTAAGCTTGTATGTCCCAAACTACATTACATAATGGATTGAAACTTCACACATGTATTCAGCATCATTAGTTGACACCACAGAGTCAGGTGACGTACATGTAACTCTTGCTTTTATTTTGACAGAATTATGTGCCCCTTTCGTATTTAGAAAACTTCGTTAAAGTTTGTATGTAAGCTTGGTTAAAGTTTGTATGTAAGCTTGTATCTCCCAAACTACATTACATAATGGATTGAAACTTCACACATGTATTCAGCATCATTAGTTGACACCACAGAGTCAGGTGACGTATATGTAACTCTTGCTTTTATTTTGACAGAATTATGTGCCCCTTTCGTATTTAGAAAACTTGGTTAAAGTTTGTATGCAAGCTTGTATCTCGCAAAGAACTTAACATAATAGATTAAAACTTCATACATGCATTGGGCATCATAACACAACACCACAGAGCCAGGTTCGATAACTCTTGCATCTATTTAAACAAAATTATGGGTCCTTTTGTACTTAAGTAGTTCGGTTAAATTTTGTATGTAACTGGGTATCTCACAAAGTATTACATAATGGATTAAAACTTCACACATGCAATCAGCATCATTA
Organism: Cyrtodaria siliqua; assembly: GCA_037043455.1. Classification (NCBI taxonomy): domain Eukaryota; kingdom Metazoa; phylum Mollusca; class Bivalvia; order Adapedonta; family Hiatellidae; genus Cyrtodaria; species Cyrtodaria siliqua. The sequence continues at coordinate 22,566 of JAWPHD010010655.1, forward strand.
GACAACACCACAGGGCTAGGTTCTATAACTATTGCTTTTATTTTAACAAAATTATGGCCTCTTTTATTCTTTGAAAATTTGGTTAAAGTTTGTATGTAAGCTTACATCTCCAAAAAATTCTTTACATAATGGACTGAAACTTCACACATGTATTTGACATCCAATATAGCCCATGTTTGTATTAAAACAAAAGTATGGCCCCTTTTATACTTAGATATCTTGGTTAAAGCGTGTATGTAATTGATGGAAACCTTGTTTTCACCAAAGTCGAGCGTCTGCACCGTTGGCGTGCTCTTGTTTGTATTTGGATTGACACTCTTCTTCTAGATCGCCTTCAGTCCCTTTAATGTTAATGTAATAAGTTATTTACGACCTGACTGACGTCGAACAAGACTAATTGTTGTTTGAATTTATTGAACATTGTTTATTGTGGAGTACCAAAACGAACAGAAACCTTAAGTATGTGTAAAGTACAACACATAATTATGTGTGACAAGGAATGCTCAAGGGGAAACATGGAAAACAATTTACTTTATGAGGCAAATAACCCATGAATTAGTTCAGTGCATAAATCGGCAACTTTTAAAGGCCCAGCTGCCGTATGTAAGCCACTAGATGAAGCTGGGGCAGGTTTTTCATTTAAATGTATACTTGGTTAAGTCAGGAAGACCTTTTTCAAAATATAGAAAATTTCATCTCATAAAAAAAATCAATATTTGACACAACTGATATTAAACAATTGTATTGGTAAAAACATATTTGTGAACAAGTATTTCTCATTCCTAATTTTTTTTTAAACCCAGGTGATAGACATTTGAAAATATAGGGGAGGAGCCTTTGGGTTATGAACTGAGAAGTGTACACAAATACACGTGGGAGCGTTTACAGCAGACGACATAGGCTTAGAGATAGGCAGTAGTAAACCTCCATAGCAGTACTCTGAGATGGGATGTTTGGTTCTGTGACTATTCATGTGTTCCATATAAACAAATCCTCTCTACCATTTTCACATCAGAATCAGAAACTATATACGATGTAATTCCTTATCTTATTACCTCCATCATGTCCGACCATTTCTAACAATAATTTGTACAGTTATACTTTATCTTTGAATGATTATTCCCAACACAATGTCATCATAACATACATGTCCAAATTATACGCATATCTTATGTACTGCAGTATATATAGGGTGTTTCTCCAGACCAACTATAATTGGTAATTAATTATTTTCATTTAACACTGGAAACTTATGTCATGAAATATTTGCTGACAGTGTGAAGTTCTGTTTAGTCATCAGATTACAATCATTTTGGAAAAGTTCATAGCAATTCTTTTTTATATTTAATACACAGTGCAGTGGATATTAGATGAAAATAAAAGAGTAACTATAGGGTAAAACATGAATAATACTAAAAACACTGTCACAGTTCCAATAAACTAAACAGAAATTATATACTAGTAGTTTGGAGCCATTAGATTAAAAAACTTTACTCTTAGCTCCTTTTGTATAAAGTACATTTTCATGTCGTCTGCAAACTCTGCATTCAGTAGTGAGAGTTGTTTACATGTGCTACTGAGTCATTCATTGTAACTGACAGACCTGTATAGCATGGTAGGGAATTTTGCCCCTTTAACATCAAAGACATTATTGTTTCAATACATTAAGAATTTAGTGTAACACACTTCAAACTTTTTAAACCCATTAATATCTTTAAATGCGTACGCACATAAATCCACTTCATAGCCGGCTTACGGAGGAAATGACACGGTCTGTGAACTCTATGCTCAGATTTATTGTTTATCCAACTTTTTCAACCAATCTGTTGCTTCAGATATTTCAATACATGCACCAATCGTTCGTGAAGAGTTGACTACCAGCGGTCTTCGTGATCAATAACGTGCTATACTGTCGATACACATGTGGAAAAACACTAAGTCGCAAACGTTCTCTCCGTTTTGGGTTTCTTAATAGTGAACATTTCTCTTCATATCCTCTATCATATATGTAGGATATCGCTGTGTTTTTGTAGTATTTAACTAATTTTTGCATGACTGGTTCTACAAACGTATGTCATTCCCCTACATGTTACACGATTGGTACGAGTATGTGAACATGGTGAAGCTTAAACATATGAACATATACTTCAGAATCTCATGCTGTTTAATGACGCATTAACACATAAGAGGTTATTTACTGCAACCCCAGAGAGATACATAGAAATACGGGAACTTTGCCCTACTCTTAATAACGAATACACATTCCTATGTTTCTTTGAAGATACACGAGACCGACCGGTTTACGTCCTATCCGACGAATGAGGATAAGGACAAATGTTGCCTAGAACACATTGATTCACCGGTGAGGCTTGAAGCCCGGTCCTCCGGCTTGACTATCAACCAGCCAACCCATATATACTTCAGAAATACTTATCTCTACAAGTACGAGCTGGTTAAATTTGCCTCCCTCTGGACTATTTCTCTCACACACACACACGAACGCACGCAGGCACGTTTTTTCTATCAAACTGTTTCTACCGCAAAAAAAGGAAGAATGCTAAATTAAAACAAAGCAACAAAAATCCCATTTCTTTTCGACCTAAATGTCAGCATAATTTTTGATCGATTGTTTTGCTACTTTTCTATTGTAGATGCGGGTGCAGTGAAGAGAGTGTACATTCCAGTTGTGTTGCCGATGTGTTTGGTGATATTTTACTCCATATTGACCACCGTGCTGTGCTACATCCGACACATGTTGGCTCCCTACTTTGCATTTGCTGTGTTCACTTTTTTTCGTTCGTCTTTATTCACAGTTGCCGTGGCGTTCATCGGGGACGCGTAAGTATTAGCGTTATGTGCGTTAAATAGTCCTTTGGTAAAATGTTTACTAAATGTCTTTGTTGTCGCCACCGACGACGATGACGATGATGATGATGATGTTAATGAACATGATGTTGATGATAATGATGATGATGATGATGATGATGATGATGATGATGATGATGATGATGATGATGATGATGATGATGACGATGATGATGATAGTGGTGGTGGTGATGATGATGATGATGGTGGTGATAAGGACGACGACGATGATTGAATTACAATAATTTTACAAAGTAGTTTACAAATTGATATGCTGCTTTATATTACATCAATGCACTGTTTCCTATGAGGTTTCGCTGACGACTACGATACCAGTTGGACACACCACTGGTTACAAAAAATGTTTTCAAGTAAATGTTTTGGATGAAAATAAAATCTTAAAACCTATATTTTTGTTACATGTTCCTTTTTTTTGATTAAAAATGTGAATGCAATACAAATGTTATAAGATTTGTGTTGGGATAATTTTTATATGTACTCGTTCTTTCGCGGATAAGTATTGCGCTCCTAAAGTCGCCAATATTAATAGGCAAAAAAACTCGTGCATATATCACAAATCTAATAACCTATTTAATGATATTTCGTTTTTCTTTCTTATCACACAGGTTCCCTATGGATTACTTTGGAGTGCTATTTGGATTCATCCAGTTTTCTGCTGGTATTGCTGGGCTTATACAGTACCCGATATTTGAGTGGTTTGATGCGTACGAGGGATCCTATGCTCATGTAAGTGTTGTAGGTCAATACAGGGTTATAGAAAAGTCTCCCACCCCACAAATCTGCCGTTTCTTCTGAGGCTCCACAAGGCAGTAAAAACTATTTGTGCATGTATCATTCAATTTTCTTCATATATACATAGACTAAATATGATTATATACATTATGCCTGAATAAAATATGATGTAATTGGATGTAATTGTTGAGACTAAATGTTTGTTTTTTTGCATAAATTAGGATTTATTGAAATTATAGGAGACTTGCCAAAAATATAAAATGGGTCATATATATATACTAACCTTACTATATCTAAAAAAACAGGTCGGCTACCTGCTGTTTTTAAAGGTTAAATATGTTTACAAAATGCATTTCCAACTATGAAACAAATATTTAAAAATAAATTCATTGGAAATATCTGTAGGAAATGTCCTTATGTGGTATACCATATTCCAGAAGAGACTGCTCGCGTATGTGAACTGTTATTTGAGATTCTCCTTATGAGGTTTATTTTAGTATTACCACTACGTACCCACCCACCCCTCCCCACACACCCCCACCCACCCCGCCCACCTCAACACCCCCACAAGGCCCCCACCACACACACAAACCATCCCCTCAAGCTTAGCCGTCTTCCGTTTTTCAGGGACTTTCATAATTTTAATATTATTTAATGAAATATAATTATTTAATTCATTTCAGGTTAACATCCTCATGTTGGCACTTCAGATATCCACTATAGCCCACCCTATCATTTTGTGGATCAGAGGCCAAAGAGACAAGAGTGAGAACACAGAGAACACCTGTGTCAAAGAACTGATTGTAGACGACACAACAACCAGTGCATAAACTAGCGATGGATCTGATCTTATTGATTGTTATTTGATGTACATTTATATATAGCGGCATAGTTTTGACCCTGTTCGTACACCATACTTTTTGCGCAGATTCATATGTGTATTCCCTCAATATGCTGTCGTGTGTGAGTTAGACTGGGACAGATGTCGCTGTGAAGTGGAAACTTGTCAGGTTTATTGGTACAACATTATGTTTATATAAACTAATAGGAACTTCTAACGCCCTTTAGATTTCAATCAGTTTACATAAATATATGCATTTTAATAAAAAATAAAATAGAGTTTCGTGAACACCGAACTTGAAAATAGCTCAGCCGAAATAAATCGAAAACAAGTGTTGTGCAGTTATGTTGGACTACGGTTCAAATGTACCCACACGAAAATTCATTACAAGAAAATGAAAAATATATTTAAAACATAATTTGCAGGCGTTATTAGTACCGATTGGTATATATGCATGGATAAAGTGGTATTCATTACCAAGTAGGCGAACATATGGCAGGGTAACTCACTGGAGTTAATAATATAGTCACTATGCATATCATGGCAATGGGTTTATTAGAACCTTGACACGATTATTTTACTTTGATTTATTACTGCACTGTTAGTGACAATAGTCACCAAGGCAAAATGGATATTAGGCCACTATTAAAAATATATTAGTTTGCCCAACCCGACCTTAGCTTTTTCAGATGGGTAGATAGGTAAGACATTCTTTTTTTCTTCTTTCATGTATGTCAGATTATTTTGTGAAATTCGACAGGATATGACTAAATAAATCATATTTTTCTGAATTTTTTTTTTGAGTCGGCCCGATTTTTTTGGACCGGTTGCGTTGGGGCAAATAAACATAATTTTGATTATGGTCTAACATTCAGCCATGACGTTCAGTACCAGCTAGACGGAACATATCGGAGTGTATATCATGGCAATGAGTTTATTAGAACCATGACTTGATTAATTTACTTGTACTTATTAATGTGCTGTTTATATATATAGTAGTAGTCGCCAATGCAAAATGGATAGCATTCAGCGATGGCCGTTCAGCCGTTTTGAGCAAATTTTATGAATATCTACATATTTGCATGAACATTTTCCCGTTACTATAAGAATCTGTTATGGGTATCCGGTGAAGAAAGGGAAATCCAACACGAGGTATAACTGTTTTTATCGGAACTGAGGCTTTGCCAAGTTTCCGATTAAAACAGTTATACAGAGGGTTGGAATTTCCCTATCTTCACCGGATACCCATGATTGAATATTTTTCTTGCATACCATTTATATTCTGCACGTTGACGTCGCCTACTACTAACGTTTTGCGTGTATCATACAACTGTCGTTGTTGATATCAGGCGGATTTGTAACCGGAGGCCCCCGGGTTCAATCCTCCGTGGTGCCACTGAGTTTCGTCGGTGAGTTCTTTCCCTTAGCCTCGTCCGTCGGATGGGGACGTAAACCGGGCGGTCGCGTATATCGGTCTATCCTCCGAGCACGTTAAAGAATCATCGGAATCTATTCGATAATAAGAGTAGGGCACGGTTCCCGGATTCCTATGTATCCTTCCCTTCTCTCTGGGGCGGCTCTAAATAACCTATACTCTGTTGATGAGCCGTTAAACAACATTTATTCAATTGATATCAGTGCACGACTTTTATCTTCCCCCGATGTGTAAGAATCAGGCCATGATAAAACGCGGATAACCGTATCCGGTATGCGTTCAATAATCTAAAAATACCTATGCATAACATCTAAGGGAGCCCACATTGAGAATGTAAGTCGCGTATACACATACTTATGTGGTAGCATATTCGTCAGTGAGCATTAAAGTCTGTAAATATATGTAGGCGTTGTTAAATTTGGGATCTCGGAGCTCAGGAAATCGTTTACATTTAATAATATGTTTTTTTGGCTAAATTATCAAAGGTACTAATATTGTGTTGATATGTGTTATTTACCACACCGGAAAGAATCGGTGATTTTTGCTACTGTGTTAATAAATCACTATTTCTTTGACCTGGACATGCCGTTTTTTGTTTGAAAGAGAATGCAAAATAGTTGTCTTTATGTAATTCAGATTAACATTGTTTGCTCAGTTCTTATATTGTATACATACAGAGCTACCGCGGCGTAGGCACGTTTCATATATTGGGTGGGGTGTGTGGGGATGCAGGGGAAGGTGGGGTGGGGTTGGGTTGGGGTGAGGAATGAATATGTTGATAACATGTTTGCTTGTCACACATTTTAATGAACAAAGTAATAGCTAATATCTGTCATTGGCAAATGTCGAGTAAATCAGAACAACTTCCGGTCATAAAACGGGGATGGGGTCAGTACATATTTCGGGGAAAATATGGACCAAATTATAATCGGACTTCCCCATCAGACTGTTTGGTATGATAGACTCACCCCTATACCTCTCCACAATATTCCCACGCCTATGAGCTACACGCGTAAGTTGTTAATTGCATAGTTTATCTTGTATAATGTGATATGTTACATGTATTATTTACTTAACAGTGCCTTTCATTTATGTTATAGCTTGCCATGACAAGAATAAAAATAAGTCAGGTGTAACGACTCGAGTAATAATCTAAAAATACCTATGCATAGCATCTAAGGGAGCCCAAATTGCGAATTCGTATATATTCGCCAATGAACATTAAAGTCTGTAAATATATGGTCTGAGCTCAGGAAATCGTTTACGTTTAACAATATGTGTTTTTTACTAAATTATCAAGGGTACTAATATTGTGTTGATATTTGTTATTACCACACCGGTAAGAATCGGTGCGTTTTGCTACTGTGTTAATAAATCACTATTTCTTTGACCTGGACATGACGTTTTTTGTTTGAAAGAGAATGCAAAATAGCTGTCTTTATGTAATTCAGATTAACATTGGTTGCTCAATTATTATATTGTATACATACAGAGCTACCGCGGTGTGGGAACTTTTCATATATTGATTGGGGTTGTGTGGGGATGCAGGGGGTGGGGGAAGGGAATGGGTATGTTGATAACATTTTTGCTTGTCACACAGTTTAATGAACAAAGTAATATCTGTTATCTGTCACGTGGCAGATGTCGAGTAAATCAGAACAACTTCCGGTCACAAAACGGGGATGGGGTCAGTACATATTTCGGGAAAAATATGGACCAAAATATAATCTGACTTCCCTCATCAGACTGTTTGGTATGATAGGCTCACCCCTATACCTCTCCACACAGTTCCCACGCCTATGAGCTAGACGCGTTAGTTGTTAATTTTTATGAAAAATGCATAGTTTATCTTGTATAATGTGATATGTTACATGTATTATTATAGCTTGCCATGCCAAGAATAAAAATTATATAACCTCGCCATGGATATACTGTTATAAAATAAAGAAATAGTGGCATTATATCAGATATTTAATATTTATTATATCCGTGTTGAATTTTAATGTGCACTTTTGATCATAATAAAATATGCTATATGTATAAACTCTTGTCGTGAACATTGTGCCAGCCAATATTAACCATTACTTGACCTTGTTGAATAATGTCAGCAGTAATAGATCAATAGGTCTGTTTGTCTGTATGGTGGTTTACGTCACTTTCCACACATGTAAGGTTATACATGACGGTCGATGTTTTGTGGTGGAGGCAGACCACCCACTTTTCCTGGGTAGAGCCAGTACTGAACACCTCCCGCCATACGTAAGAATAGACACTTCCTCACTTACAAGTCGAACTCTCAGTGGGATTCGAACCCGCAGCTGTGAGGAGAGGCGAGAAGGTAAACAACGCACCGCCATTAACCCCTCAGCCACGGAAATCAAAAGGTAACATGCGTCCAGTATCTCAAGACAGTAGTTAACATGCGTACACAATCTCACCATGGTAGTTAACATGCCTCCACTATCTCGCTAGAGTAATTTACATGCGTCCACTATCTCACTACATTAGTTTACATGTGTCCACTATCACGCTACGGTAGTCTACATGTGTCCATTATCAGGCTACAGTAGTTAACATGCGTCCACTGTCTCGCTATAGCAGTTAACATGCGTCCACTGTCTCGCTATAGCAGTTAACATGCGTCCACTGTTTCACTACAGTAGTTCACATCTCTCCACTATTTCAATACAGTAATTAACATCCGTTCACTATTTCGCTACTATAGGTATTATGCGTCCACCATCTCACTGCAGTAGGTAGCATGCACCCACTCTCTCGCTGCAGTAGTTTACATGCTACCGTAGTTGCATGCTTCCACAATCTCACTACAGTAATTAACATCCGTTCACTATTTCGCTACAATAGGTATTATGCGTCCACTATCTCACTGCAGTAGGTAGCATGCACCCACTCTCTCGCTGCAGTAGTTTACATGCTACCGTAGTTGCATGCTTCCACTTTCTCACTACAGTAGTTAACATGCGTCCACTGTCTCGCTACAGTAGTTAACATGCGTCCACTGTTTCACTACAGTAGTTAACATGCGTCCACTGTTTCAATACAGTAGTGAACATCCGTTCACTGTTTCACTACATTAGTTAACATCCATCCACTATTTCGCTACAGTATGTATTTTGTGTCCACTATCTCACTACAGTAGGTACATGAACCCACTCTCTCGCTGCAGTAGTTTACATGCTACCGTAGTTAACATGCGTCCACAATCTCACTACAGTAGTTAACATGCGTCCACAATCTCACTGCAGTAGTTAACATGCGTCCACAATCTCACTGCAGTAGTTAACATGCATCCACTATCTCACTACAGTGGGTAGCATGAACCAACTATCTCGCTACAGTAGATAACATGCGTCCACTGTTTCACTACAGTAGTTAACATGCGTGCACAATTTCAATACAGTAGTTAACATCCGTCCACTGTTTCACTACAGTAGATAACATCCATCCACTATTTCGCTACAGTAGCTATTATGCGTCCACTATCTCACTACAGTAGGTAGCATGAACCCACTCCCTCACTGCAGCAGTTTACATGCTACCGTAGTTAACATGCGTCCACAATCTCACTACAGTAGTTAACATGTATCAACTATCTCACTACAGTAGTTAACATGTGTCCACTATATCACTACAGTGGTTTAACATGCGTCCACTATATCACTACAGTGGTTAACATGCGTCCACTATCTCATCACAGTAGTTAACATGCATCCATTATCTCACTACAGTAGTTTACATGATTACACTATCTCACTACAGTACCTAACATGCGTCCACTATCTCAGTATAGTAGTTAACATGCGTCCGCTACCTCACTGCAGTAGTTAGCATGCGTCCACTATCTCATTACAGTAGTTTACATGATTACACTATCTCACTACAGTACCTAACATGCGTCCACTATCTCACTATAGTAGTTAACATGCGTCCGCTACCTCACTGCAGTAGTTAGCATGCGTCCACTATCTCATTACAGTAGTTTGCATGAGTACACTATCTCACTACAGTAGCTAACATGCGTCCACTATCTCACTATAGTAGTTAACATGCGTCCACTACCTCATTACAGTAGTTAACATGCGTCCACTATCTCACTACAGTAGTTAACATGCGTCCACTATCTCACTACAGTAGTTAACATGCATCCACTATCTCACTACAGTAGTTACGATGCGTCCGCTACCTCACTGCAGTAGTACCCATGCGTCCACTTTCTCAATACAGTAGTTTACATGAGTACATTATCTCACTACAGTAGCTAACATGCGTCCACTATCTCACTATAGTAGTTAACATGCTTCCACTATCTCACTACACTAGTTAACGCGCGTCCACTATCTCACTACAGTAGTTAGTATGCGTCCACTATTTCACTACATTAGTTAACATGCGTCCACTATTTCATAACAGTAGCTAACATCGTCCACTGTTTCATTCCAGTAGTTAACATGCCTCCACTGTCTCATTACAGTCGATAACATGCGTCCACTATATCACTGTTGTAGTTAACACGCATCCGCTATCTCATTACACAAGTTAACTCGCGTTTATTATCTCACTATCTTACTAAAATAGTTAACATGCGTCCACTATTTCACTAAAGCTGTTAACATGCGTCCATTATTTCACTACAGTACGTAACATGTGTCCACCATGCGTCCACTATCTCACTACTGTAGATAACATGCGTCCACTACCTCACTTCAGTAGTTAACGTGTGTCCACTAGCTCACTACAGTAGTTAACACGCGACCATTATCCCACTACAGTAGTTAACATGCGTACACTATCTCACTACAGTAGTTAACATGTGTACACTATCTCACTAAAGTCCTAAACATTCTTCACTATATCATTACAGTAGGTAGTAACATGAGCCTACCATGCGACAAATATCTCACTAAAGTATTTTACATGCGTCCACTATTTCACTACATTTGTTTACATGTGTCCACTATCTCGCTTTAGTAGTTAACATGCGTCCATTATCTCGCTACAGTAGTTACCATCCGTCCACTGTTTCACTACAGTAGTTATCTTCCATCCACTGTTTCACTACAGTAGTTAACATGCCTTCACTATTTCACTACAGTATTTAACATCCGTCCACTGTTTCACTACAGTAGTTAACATCCGTCCACTATTTCGCTACAGTAGGTATTATGCATCCACTATCCCACTACAGTAGGTAGCATGCACCAACACTCTCGCTGCAGTAGTTTATATGCTACCGTAGTTAAAATAATTCCACGAACTCACTACAGTAGTTAACATACATTCACTATCTCACTACAGTAGTTACCATGCATCCACTATCTCACTGCAGTAGTAACCATGCGTCCAATATCTTACTGCAATAGTAAGCATGCGTCCACTATCTCATTACGGTAATCTACATGCCTCCACAGTCTCATTACAGTCGATAACATGCGTCCACTATATCACTGTAGGAGTTAACATGCGTCCACTATTTCACTACAGTAGTTAACACGCGTCCATTATCTCACTACACAAGTTAACTCGAGTCCATTATCTCACTATCTCATTAAAGTAGTTAACATGCGTCCACTATTTCACTACAGTAGTTAACATGCGTCCACTATCTCACTACAGTACTAAACATGCGTTCACTATTTCTCTACAGTACATAATATGCTCCCACTATGCGTGCACTGTATCACTACAGTAGGTAACATGCGTCCACTATCTCACTGCAGTTTGTAACATTCGTCCACTATTTCACCGCATTATGCGTCCACTATCTCAATAGAGTAGGTAGCATGTACCCATACTCTCGCTGCAGTAGTTTACATGCTAGCTAACATACTTCCACGATCCACTACAGTAGTTAACATGAGTCCACTATCTCACTACAGTAGTTAGCATGCATCCATTATTTCATTACAGTAGTCTACATGGGTTCATTATCTCACTACAGTAGCTAACATGAGTACACTATCTCACTACAGTAGTTAACATGCGTCCACTATCTCACTACAGTAGTTAACATGCGTCCATTAACTAACTACAGTAGTTAACATGAGTCCATTATTTCATTACAGTAGTTAACATGCGTCCATTATCTCACTACTTTAGTTAACATGCCTCCACTCTCCCACTACAGTACTAAACATGCGTCCTTAATTTCACTATAGTGCCTTACATGAGCCCACCATGCGTCCACTATCTCACTGCAGTAGTAAACATGCGTCCACAAGTTCACTACTGTAATTAACATCCGTGCACTGTTTCACTACAGTAGTTAACACGCGACCATTATCCCACTACAGTAGTTAACATCCGCGCATTATTTCACTACAGTAGGTATTATGTGTCCATTATCTCACTACAGGATGTAGCATGCACCCACTCTCTCGCTACAGTAGTTTACATGCTACCGTAGTTAACATGCTTCCACGATCTCACTACAGTAGCTAACATGCATCCACTATCTCACTACAATAGTTACCATGCATCCATTATCTCATTACAGTAGTCTACATGCGTTCACTAGCTCACTACAGTAGCTAACAAGCGTACACTATCTCTCTACACTAGTTAACACGCGTCCATTATCTCACTAAAGTATTTAACATGCGTCCACTATTTCACTACAGTACTTAACTTGAGTCCATTATCTATCTACAGTATTTAACATGCGTCCATTATCTTTCTACAGTAATAAACATGTTTCCATTATTTCACTACAGTACGTAACATGCGCCCACCATAAGTCCACTATCTCACAACAGTAGTAAACACGCGACCATTATCCCACTACTGTAGTCTACATGCGTTCACTAGCTCACTACAGTAGCTAACAAGCGTACACTATCTCTCTACACTAGTTAACACGCGTCCACTATCTCACTAAAGTATTTAACATGCTTCCACTATCTCACTACAGGAGGTAACATGCGTCCATTATCTCACTACAGTAGTTAACATGCGTCCACTATCTCATTACAGTACTTAACATGCGTCCACTATCTCTCTACAGTATTTAACATGCGTCCACTCTCTTACTACAGTAATAAACATGCTTCCAATATTTCACTACAGTACGTAACATGCGCCCACCATGAGCCCACTATCTCTCTACAGTAGATAACATGCGTTCACTATATCATTGCAGTAGTTAACATGCGTCCACTATCTCACTACAGTAGTTAACACGCGACCATTATCCCACTACAGTAGTTAACATGCGTCCACCATTTCACAACAGTAATTAACATGCTTCCACTATCTCACTACAGTAGTTAACATGCGTCCACTATCTCACTACATTAGGTAACATGCGCTCACCATGTGTCAAATATCTCACTACAGTAGTTTACATGCGTCCACTATCTCACTACAGTAGTTTACATGTGTCCCGTCTCACTACAGTGGTTTACATGCGTCTCATGTCTCATTACAGTAGTCAACATGCGTCCACTGTCACACTAAGTTAGTTAACATGCGTCCACTATCTCACTACAGTAGTTTACATGCATCCACTATCTCTCTACATTAGTTAAAATGTGTCCACTGTCTCACTAAGGTAGTTTACATGCGTCCTCTGTCTCAATACTGTAGTTAACATGCGCCCCATATCTCACAACACTGTCTAACATGCCTCCACTGTCTTACTACAGTAGTTAACATGCGTCCACTATCTCACTACAGTAGTTAACATGCGTCCACTATCTCACTGCAGTAGTCAACACGCGTCCATTATCTCACTAAAGTATTTAACATGCGTCCACTATTTCACTACAGTACTTAACTTGAGTCCATTATCTATCTACAGTATTTAACATGCGTCCATTATCTTTCTACAGTAATACACATGCTTCCATTATTTCACTACAGTACGTAACATGCGCCCACCATAAGTCCACTATCTCACTACAGTAGTTAACACGCGACCATTATCCCACTACTGTAGTCTACATGCGTTCACTAGCTCACTACAATAGCTAACAAGCGTACACTATCTCTCTACACTAGTTCACACGCGTCCACTATCTCACTAAAGTATTTAACATGCTTCCACTATCTCACTACAGGAGGTAACATGCGTCCACTATCTCACTACAGTAGTTAACATGCGTCCACTATCTCATTACAGTACTTAACATGCGTCCACTATCTCTCTACAGTATTTAACATGCGTCCACTATCTTACTACAGTAATAAACATGCTTCCAATATTTCACTACAGTACGTAACATGCGCCCACCATGAGCCCACTATCTCTCTATAGTAGATAACATGCGTTCACTATATCATTGCAGTAGTTAACATGCGTCCACTATCCCACTACAGTAGTTAACACGCGACCATTATCCCACTACAGTAGTTAACATGCGTCCACTATTTCACAACAGTAATTAACATGCTTCCACTATCTCACTACAGTAGTTAACATGCGTCCACTATCTCACTACAGTAGGTAACATGCGCTCACCATGTGTCAAATATCTCACTACAGTAGTTTACATGCGTCCACTATCTCACTACAGTAGTTTACATGTGTCCCGTCTCACTACAGTGGTTTACATGCGTCTCATGTCTCATTACAGTAGTCAACATGCGTCCACTGTCACACTAAGTTAGTTAACATGCGTCCACTATCTCACTACAGTAGTTTACATGCATCCACTATCTCTCTACATTAGTTAAAATGTGTCCACTGTCTCACTAAGGTAGTTTACATGCGTCCTCTGTCTCAATACTGTAGTTAACATGCGTCCCATATCTCACAACACTGTCTAACATGCCTCCACTGTCTTACTACAGTAGTTAACATGCGTCCACTATCTCACTACAGTAGTTAACATGCGTCCACTATCTCACTGCAGTAGTTAACAGGCATCCACTATCTCACTGCTGTAATCTACATGCGTCCACTATCTCACTACAATAGTTAACATGCGGCCCTTATCTCACTACAATACTACAATAGTTAACACGCGTCCACTATCTCACTACAATTGTTAACACTCGTCCACTGTGTCACTACAGTATTTAACATGCGACCACTATTTCACTACAGTAGGTAACATGCGCCCACTGTCTCACTACAGTAGTTTATATGCGTCCTCTGTCTCACTAGTGTTAACATTCGTCCACTATCTCACTACAGTAGTTAACACGCTTTCACTATCTCACTACAAGTGTTAACAGGCGTCCACTATCTCACTACAGTGTTCTATATGCGTCGAATGTCTCACTACAGTGTTAACATTCGTCCACTATCTCACTACAGTAGTCTACATGCGTCCACTATCACACTACAGTAGCTTACATGCGACCACTATCTCACTACAGTAGTTAACTCTCGTTCAATATATCGCTACAGTTGTTAACACGCGTCGACTATCTCACTACAGTAGTTATAGAAACTAACCCGCCAAGTAAGTGAATAATTGCACTACAAAACCTGCCACTAAAACTCTATCCATGTGTTCAGATCATATAATAATGTATATGTACCGATTAAAAGTATATCTTTATTCAATGTTTTTTTTTAGAATACCCTTGCTTGAGTTGGTAACTCTTATATCGACGCTCCAGTTTTGGGACTTATATTATTTCGTTTATATTGTGTTTATAGAGGTAGGATTCTCAAAATATGCAAGTTATGTATTTATATCGTCGGCAGCAGGTTTAAAAAAACGGTATTCATATGTTGTAAAATTGGGATGTTGTTAGCGTCCAGTATCTAACTTGCGTTCACTATCTCACTACAGTATTTAACATGCGTCCAGTATCGCACTACAGTAGTTAACTTGCGTCCACTATCTCACTACAGTAGTTTACATGCATCCACTATCTCACTACAGTAGTTTACATGCATCCACTATCTCACTACAGTAGTTTACATGTATCCACTATCTCATTACAGTAGTTTACATGCTTCCACTATCTCACTACAGTAATTTACATGCTTCCACTATCTCACTACAGTAGTTTACATGCGTCCATTATCTCATTACAGTAGTTTACATGCGTCCATTATCTCACTACAGTAGTTTACATGCGTCCACTATCTCACTACAGTAGTTTACATGCATCCACTATCTCACTACAGTAGTTTACATGCGTCCATTATCTCACTACAGTAGTTTACATGCATCCACTATCTCACTACAGTAGTTTACATGCATCCACTATCTCACTACAGTAGTTTACATGTATCCACTATCTCACTACAGTATCTTACATGCACCCACTATCTCACTACAGTAGTTTACATGCGTCCACTATCTCACTACAGCAGTTAACATGCGTCTACTTTTCACTACAGTAGTTAACATGCTTCCACTATCTTACTAAAGCATTTTTCGGCTCTCCAGTAGTTACCACTCGTGACAAATATCGATATCTTGGAAAGGACCGTAACTGATGATGTGATAACTCGTGGTCCAATCCATTTGTAAATGTTATTTATTATTTTAATTTTGTATCACATGTATTTATGTAAATAACTTCAAGCAATATTATTAAACTAAAAACTATCTCGCTACATATGAAGCATTATATTGAGAAATCAATAGCATTACGTAACGAAAATAGACAACAGACGAGTTTATATTAGTTGAAATATTCTAGCATTAAATGCCCTCGTGTGGTTGCTTGGGTAGAATACAACCACTCGATCTCATAAACACACTGTCACGTGCAGAGGGATAAGACCCCACCCCACATTCATTTTGTATCATGCTAATTCAATCAATATCTTTAACATGACTCCGCCTATGCAAACGTGGAAACGTGGCTCCATCGTAAATGGAGTGTCTACTATAGAATTTGCAACTCTGGAGTTCTGCCAGTAATGATGTTCTAGGCCCATTCTCCATATTTTATATTGATGTAAATGGAGGATGAGCCTGACACGTCCATTCCTGTTATGCCCCATATAACCTTTCATGTGTTGGCGCGCCTTAAAATACAATTTAATTCTAGCATTAAATGCTGGGATCGGGATAATTACTGTAGTATTATTTGAACGTTCGAGCACCTGTCAAAACAATTGTTTGCAACTAGAATTTAAAGAGCTATCAAACTTCACTATCCTATGAGATCGTTATCATACAACTTGTTCCAGTACTGTTGACACATTGCCATGGTTACCAAATAGCCGAAATTGTATGTGTTTGTTTTTTATGTATGGTGTTTTGAGTCATTTTCAAAACTCATGGTGTGGGAGTGGAATAACACCATTAAATATTTGCAATATATAAATAGTTATATAAGTATGCAAATAAGCCTAGTATGCGCTGTCAAAAAAACCTATAATAACTATGATCCAATTCCCACGGTTTATGTCAGTTTCGCGTGTTAAAGCGACAGGCAAAATGTAATAAAAGTCGATATGTGAGTTATGTGATAAATAGAATCTAACATTCGTTCTCATTAATTATTTAATTTATTAAACTCGTTAGCAAAAATGTTTTAATAATGAATGAGTACTCATGTAAGATCCTCCATATATGACGGTCGATTTTTGTGGTGGAGGTAGACCACCCACTTTTCCTGGGTAGAACCAGTACTGTACACCTCCCGCCATCCGTAAGAACCGACACTTCCTAAATTGGAATGAAATGGGTTAATGAAGCACACTCAACACGTTGTTTTGGGTTTAACACATTTTTATGTCGATATCAATGAAAAGTATTCATGTGTGTCTTTAAGTAAACGTTCAGCATCATGTGTATTGAGAAAACCTACATAAATGTTGTTTTTTACTACACTCCTTATACCCCAAATGCGATATATTTTCATTTACATCGTAATAAATCAAAAGTATCTCATGATCGGTGACTTGGTTACGATTGCATTCATACTGCGTCTATTTTATTGTAAGCTGAAACAAAGTGGAGGCAGACCACCCATGTTGTTTTATCAGAAAGCATAGAGCATATAGTGTTCCACAACAGATTTCAATTGCATATGCCTTTTCGATAACCAGTTGTAAATTACACTGTTCCGTAACAGATTGCAATGACATTGCCTGTTCGATAACAAACTGACATACAGCGTTCCGTAACTGATGCCTGTTCGATATCCAACTGTAACATTGTTCAATCAAATATGTCATGCCTGTTCGAAAACCAGTTGTAAAACAGGCATCCATTGTCAGAATATCTTAGTTCACACTTTATGCTCCAAAATGTCTCATCAGTCCAGACCTAATGGCAAACATTGCAGATTATACCTTGGTTATTAGTAAGAGGGGACTTTAATAATTAGAACTGCACACACACGCACAATGTCTCCGTTACTACTGATTTTATATCATATTGTGTATTATATATCATATATCGCATGTTATGTTTTTACTTTGTTTTCTTAACAAAAAAACATTTATATGCCACAAGAGATGCAATCCAAACTTTCAAAGGTGAGAACGAGAATTATGTTCACACTATATGTTGTCAGTGAGGGCAGGCTCACCCCGCAGGTGTGAACGAAGAAGGACGTAAGAAGACAGTGCAGCTATAGCAGCAACGCCCGTGAAACTTGTGATCTGAAAACAAAACAATACACAATAGAAGAAAGAGGATTATAGCCACTTTTTTTGCAAATAGACCTAGTTAACGCCCCTTATTATGTATCGCAACATATGAATGGGTAATAACATGTGTGAAGAAATAAACTCGGATAAAACTAGTTAGTCCCGTTCCAAGGCGACAGCATATAGATAATACATTCATTTGCAATAACTACTGTACCACTATAAATATTTAGTTAAAAGTATACGTCTACTCTAGGCCATAGCTCGACCAAGACTGCCACGGCTCTCTTCATGTAGCCTCATTGTGATAAGCAGCCTCATTCTGATAACCACCAATCAAAGTAACGACCAATCACAGGCTTAACCTATGATGTAAACCGTAAACATCTATTTATATATTTCGCTTAATAATGGCACCTCGTATCATGCGAGTTAAACATGATAGATATTTATTAGTGCCAGATAGCATAGTGTTACACTACTTGTTATAAAAGTCACAAAGATACTCAGAGCTGGTTACCTTTATCAATAACTGATATTCGTTCCATGCGTTTAGAAACTGTACTCGCCATAATGCAATTGAGCATGGAATAAATGCTTCAGATTGCCGAGACTCTTTACATCTGAAACGAAAGAGTTGAAAACATTCCAGTCGATGAACATGTATACTTATTTACAGCCTTTTCAAATGCGATATAAAATGTTTAGATCTCTTGTAAACAGAAGTAGTTATTTATTTATGGGTGACGATTCGTTCTTATATCGGATATTTCTAAACTATGTGAGTACATGTTTATGGAAAGCATGTAGATATCTCCGCCATATTGTTGATGTTAACTGACAATAGGTTATATTATAATACAGTTGCACGTGCTTTTGTTGGTCGGAGGTATCGTATTGATTTGATTGGTTAAATGGATAGACGATTGACAACTGGAGTTATGTTAATAAATCCTTTTGCCAAATGTTACGTCTTGTGTACCTCCACAGTTTTCAAACGATTGTTTCGAAACTTTACAGGATGTTTATCTATGATATCAGATGTGCATACCGATTCGGCGTCAACATCCACTTTGTATTACCGGAGTTACGGCGCTTTTTTCTGGTCATAATTCAGTCTTTCGCTGAGAGTTTTCAGTGGGGGCATCCTTGTAGTTTGAGATATAAAGTAAGTGTATTATCTACCTTGTGTAGAGATGCTCAAGTAAAGTAATGTTGTCTTTCCGGGCGTCATGAGGAACTTGGATAGCATCTAGAGCTGACCGAGGAATTCTTGCACCTTCTTCAAGCATGAAACCAATGTTGAACAGCGCCTTAAAGAACAAAGTAAACTAAATAACACGTGTCTAGCTTATTATAACAAGACATATTATATAAGGAAGTGATGAGTTGTTAAGGAATGCACGATTTATTCCATATGTATGATATATCACACGAAGGCCAACTATACATGACATATCACACGAAGGCAAACTAAACAAACTATACGTGACATATCATACGAACGCAAACTACACATGTCATATCACACAAAGTCAAATTACAGGTGATATATCACACGAAGGCGATCTATACGTGACATATCACACGAAGGCAAACTATACGTGACATCACACGAAGGCAAATTATACGTGACATCACTCGAAGGCAAATTATACTTGACATTACACGAAGGAAAATTATACGTGCCATATCACAAGAAGGCAAACTATACGTGACATATTAAAAGAAGGCAAACAATACATGACATATCACATGAAGTCAAACTATACGCTACATAGTACACGAAATCAAACTATACGTGACATATCACTCGAAGGCAAACTATGCGTGGCATATCACTCGAAGGCAAACTATACTTGACATATTACACGAAGTCAAACTATACGTGACATATCAATCGATGGCAAACTATACGTGATACATTACGCGTAGGCAATTTCACACGACGGCAAACTATGTAACTGACATATCACACGAAGGTAAACTATGTAACTGACATATCACACGAAGGCAAACTATGTAAATGACATATCACACGAAGTCAAACAATGTAAATGACATATCACACGAAGGCAAACTCAAGTCAAATTTGAAAAGAACTGTGTTAGCGCTCAATGTAACGAAGATACCCACTCGCGTATTGACTTCCGTCTTCATGGATTTCACTTGTTTTTATATACATGTAGTACACCAATACGGTGTCCTGTTAGGATCATCCAGGTCGATGGTCTATGGTAAGATGCGATGGTCGATGGTAAGATGCGATGGTAAGATGCGATGGTCGATGGTAAGATGCGACGGACCATCGACCATCGCATCTTACCATCGACCTAGGTCGATGATCGATGGTACGATTCAATGGTAAGATGGCCCTAACAGGACACCGTAAAATATGCATGCGCTTGTAAATATCATTAGTTTTCTTTTAACCTTTCATGTGTTGGTGCGCCTTAAAACTCAATTCAATTCAATTCTTTTATTCATCACAGGGGACATAGGTTCACATTATCTGCATAGGAATTACATCGACCGGATAATTAGGTGATGGGAACTTATTTAAGTTTTAATTGGGGGTGCGTTTGTTTTTTAAAACTGAAATTCAATATGTTTTACACCATTTCTTAAATTGTAAGGATATGATTGATGCATTGCATGCCTACTTCATGTTTTTATTGTCCAGAAACATTTAAAAACGCTAAAATTGGACGACCTTTTATGATTTTTAGACAAAGGTGTGAGACCGAGTTTTGATCACCTTGATATGAATAAGTAGTATTGTATGAACTCGTCGACTTTTTATTCGGATATATGATTTAAAAATTAACAGCGAATCTTTATTTATTGGCAGTTTGAAGCTTCAATACACTAGCAATACAATATATAATCAAATTAAGTGCATCGTATTATATAAAAGCCTGATTGGGTCAACAATTGATCAATCTAGACAGTATTCTAAGCATAACAGTATAAGAATATTGCATGGGTATCCGGTTCAGATAGGGAATTCCAACCCTCGGTATAAGTGTTTTTATCGGAACCGAGGCTCTGCCGAGTTTCCGATTAAAACACTTACACCGAGGGTTGGAATTCCCTATCTGAACCGAATACCCATGATAGATTCTTTTTCTTGCATATTAGAGAAATGTTGTGTGTTGACGCCGCCAGCTATTAACGTTTTGCATGTTTTCCTGCATACCGGATGTTAACGCGCGTGAATATTATCTCGACCCTAGGGTGAGATGGAAATATCTAGCCCCGGTAAAATGACGGATATCCTTGTCCGGTATGCAAGAATACGCTGTCTATAACTATCATCAGTACTGACTAAACAGGACAAGCGTAAGAACCTATCCAGTAAACAAGTAACATTCATTCATTCTTTCATTCAATAATTCGTTCATTCTGTTTATTTATTTATTCATTTATTTATTTATTTATTTATATTTATTTATTTATTTATTTATTTATTTATTTATTTATTTATTTATTTTTTATTTATTTATTTATTTATTTAGGTATAAGTTAGTATGTGTTGCCATACATGAGGGTCATTCTTCTTAGCCGCCTCAGCATAGTAGTTCGCTGCCATGGTTACGTTCTTGTGGCCTTCACAACCATACCAATAGTAGTCGCCCATCTTTATCAACGCTGTGAGGAAAAACAAACGTATTTATATTTGAGTGTATAAGAAAAGTGTGCATCTTCGTCGTATACCCCGTCGTAATATGTTTCAGAATAATCTAGCATACGGGTCTGCACACTTAAGAAACAAAACTCCTCAATTGTGGCAGAATACCAAATATAACAATGTATTCATCGGGTATGTTTCCAAATGTACTCATTGGATATGTATGCATGCATGAGAATAGAATCATAAAATAACACTTTTCATGTCATACTATGGAACGCCAATGCTGCCTTCTGATGGTACTGGTCCGTATGTTCTGTGCATTTACCAAGTTGTTTTGTGTTAACTACATTTTGTCCTGTAGAAACATCATTTTGTTCTGTACATTTGTCATTATGTTATGTGCATTTACTAACTCGTTCTGTACTAACGACATTTTGTTGTGTGCATACATCATTTCGTTCTATGCATTTGTCATTATGTTATGTACTAACGACATTTTGTTGTGTGCATACATCATTTCGTTCTGTGCATTTGTCATTATGTTATGTGCATTTTCTAACTCGTTCTGTACTAACGACATTTTGTTGTGTGCATACATCATTTCGTTCTGTGCATTTGTCATTATGTACTAACGACATTTTGTTGTGTGCATACATCATTTCGTTCTGTGCATTTGTCATTATGTTATGTACTAACGACATTTTGTTGTGTGCATACATCATTTCGTTCTGTGCATTTGTCATTATGTTATGTGCATTTACTAACTCGTTCTGTACTAACGACATTTTGTTGTGTGCATACATCATTTCATTCTGTGCATTTGTCATTATGTTATGTACTAACGACATTTTGTTGTGTGCATACATCATTTCGTTCTGTGCATTTGTCATTATGTTATGTGCATTTACTAACTCGTTCTGTACTAACGACATTTTGTTGTGTGCATACATCATTTCGTTCTGTGCATTTGTCATTATGTTATGTACTGACGACATTTTGTTGTGTGCATACATCATTTCGTTCTGTGCATTTGTCATTATGTTATGTGCATTTACTAACTCGTTCTGTACTAACGACATTTTGTTGTGTGCATACATCATTTCGTTCTGTGCATTTGTCATTATGTTATGTGCATTTACTAACTCGTTCTGTACTAACGACATTTTGTTGTGTGCATACATCATTTCGTTCTGTGCATTTGTCATTATGTTATGTACTAACGACATTTTGTTGTGTGCATACATCATTTCGTTCTGTGCATTTGTCATTATGTTATGTGCATTTACTAACTCGTTCTGTACTAACGACATTTTATTGTGTGCATACATCATTTCATTCTGTGCATTTGTCATTATGTTATGTACTAACGACATTTTATTGTGTGCATACATCATTTCGTTCTGTGCATTTGTCATTATGTTCTGTACTAACGACATTTTGTTGTGTGCATACATCATTTCGTTCTGTGCATTTGTCATTATGTTATGTGCATTTACTAACTCGTTCTGTACTAACGACATTGTGTTGTGTGCATACATCATTTCGTTCTGTGCATTTGTCATTATGTTATGTACTAACGACATTGTGTTGTGTGCATACATCATTTCGTTCTGTGCATTGTCATTATGTTATGTGCATTTACTAACTCGTTCTGTACATTTTGTAAGTTGTGATGTACATTTGATAAGTCGTTGTGTGCATTTACTAAGTTGTTCCGTTCTGACGCCATTTTGTCTTGTGCATACATCATTTCGTTATGTGCAAACATCGTTATTATGTTCGGATACATTACACTGGGCAACGAAAGGGGTAACACCGGGGGTAGTCATACGGTACCGTAACACCGGTGCGAAAAAACGGAGTGTCTATTGACACGTATGTAATAATAGCACAACCGTAAGAGTAGGTCGATAGCGGTTATTACGCCCGTATTATTTACATTAAACTGTTATGAGTTCATATTTTTTGCCAATTTTATATAAAGTCGTATAAAGTTTAATTTGTGTAATGTATTGGTTATATTATATATATGTTTGTAAGTGTTCTTTCCCAAATGGTCAAGAAACTGTATCTTAAACGTTCTTATATTAGACATTGTCATTGTGATATATTAAACATATATTAATGTGCTTGTCAGTAATTAAAGAAAGAAAATGTATCATATCTTACGTGTTTTTTTTAATGATTATCGTTCCTGAATTATTTACACGTATGCGATTCGAGTACAGACAACGTAGTAGTAGATACGTTTCCCATTCTCACTTCTATTATACGTGTCACTAACGATTATCGTTCCTGAATTATTGACACGCCTAATATACGAATTATCGTTCCTGACTTATTTACACGTATACGATTCAAGTACAGACAACGTAGCAGTAGATACGTTTCCCATTGTCACTTCTATTATACGTGTCACTAACGATTATCGTTCCTGAATTATTGACACGCCTAATATACGAATTATCGTTCCTGAATTATTTACACGTATGAGATTCAAGGACAGACAACGTCGATAACCGCTATCGACCTACTCTTACGGTTGTGCTATTATTACATACGTGTCAATAGACACTCCGTTTTTTCGAACCAGTGTTACGGTACCATATGACTACCCCCGGTGTTACCCCTTTCGTTCCCCAGTGTAATGTATCCGAACATAATAACGATGTTTGCACATAACGAAATGATGTATGCACAAGACAAAATGGCGTCAGAACGGAACAACTTAGCAAATGCACACAACGACTTATCAAATGTACATCACAACTTACAAAACGTACAGATCGAGTTAGTAAATGCACATAACATAATGACAAATGCACAGAACGAAATGATGTATGCACACAACAAAATGTCGTTAGTACATAACATAATGACAAATGCACAGAACGAAATGATGTATGCACACAAAAAAATGTCGTTAGTACAGAACGAGTTAGTAAATGCACATAACATAATGACAAATGCACAGAACGAAATGATGTATGCACACAACAAAATGTCGTTAGTACATAACATAATGACAAATGCACAGAACGAAATGATGTATGCACACAACAAAATGTCGTTAGTACAGAACGAGTTAGTAAATGCACATAACATAATGACAAATGCACAGAACGAAATGATGTATGCACACAACAAAATGTCGTTAGTGCATAACATAATGACAAATGCACAGAACGAAATGATGTATGCACACAACAAAATGTCGTTAGTACAGAACGAGTTAGTAAATGCACTTAACATAATGACAAATGCACAGAACGAAATGATGTATGCACACAACAACATGTCGTTAGTACATAACATAATGACAAATGCACAGAACGAAATGATGTATGCACACAACAAAATGCCGTTAGTACAGAAGGAGTTAGTAAATGCACATAACATAATGACAAATGCACAGAACGAAATGATGTATGCACACAACAAAATGTCGTTAGTACATAACATAATGACAAAAGCACAGAACGAAATGATGTATGCACACAACAAAATGTCGTTAGTACAGAACGAGTTAGTAAATGCACATAACATAATGACAAATGTATAGAACAAAATGATGTTTCTACAGGACAAAATGTAGTTAACACAGAACAACTTGGTAAATGCACAGAACATACGGACCAGTACCATCAGAAGGCAGCATTGGCGTTCCATATTTTACCATTCAAAAAGTAATGCCATAGCTATTTTAATTTAACAGAGCCACGATGACGGACTGGTAATATTTAATAATGCTAGTTGAGTGATAATGGGCAAAGCGATTACCTTGCGACTTCAATGATGAGCATGAGCACATCGTTAACTAGGGATGATGAATCGTGAAATCGATCCCAAAAGCCCAGTTGGAACCGAATCGGATCAAATACTGAAATACTTAAAGCCTTAAAACCGAGGTCTTCATATACACATCATTGCAACATTGACTACACGCACATGCTATATATAGTCAAACTTCGACTTGTCCCGAACATATTGGGGACTGTACATATACTATATATATAGTCAAACCTCGACTTGTCCCGAACTGATGTGGGACTGTATATATACTATATATAGTCAAACCTCGACTTGTCCCGAACAGATGGGGGACTGTACACATACTATATATAGTCAAACCTCGACTTGTCCCGAACAGATGGGGGACTGTATATATACTATATATAGTCAAACCTCGACTTGTCCCGAACTGATGTGGGACTGTACATATACTATATATAGTCAACTGGTTAACTGGTTAAAGAATAAATACTACTTTCGACTGAACCAGCAAAAGATAAACTACTTTCGACTGCAACAGGCAAGAACATTTCGTCGATTTGGAGCAATTAAATGTACGAATTATTTCCCCCATTGACACCAAAGTTAATATGTCACATATTAATGATTTGCTGCAACTTCAACTCAAGTATGGATAATGCAACAGTTTAAGTTTCTTATAGAAAATAGTTGTCCACTTGAAAATTCACCAGAAAAGGTGAGGTCAAAAGACATGTAAGACAATACTTGTTTGTTTACTAAACATGTCAAGTGTTCATTGGCAGTTGCTCTCATAATGTATGCATACATTTTAAATGTTCATCAATAATCCAGTAAAACCTATCTGTACAATTCTTATACAAACAACAATATAATCGAAAACAAATGGGCTAATTTCTCTTACTTATCATGCCCATTTCCAGCAAAAAAGAGGGATTACTTTTTCTTAAAGGAACTACATTTGACTACACCTCGGAGGCTCTACACCTCGGAGGCTTATATGCAGTCGGTGGTAATAAACCTAATCCTACACAAATACTCACAATACGGATCCACAAAGTGAATTTCTCTTTGAGTAGAGATATTATACTGTCTCCATATGCAGTCCTTCTCTATGAAACTAGTGACTCCATTCTGAAAATTTTGAATACAGGGGAGTTGATTTGCATGTATCAACATATAATATATATAAATTGTGTTCTTAACACTAAGCCATTATTGACCTCGGCATTGGCATAATAATTATCGTAAAAAGAAAATGTTTTTACTGACAAATGTAATTATATATTAGTTATATCACGGTATTGCTATAAACATTCACATACAGTATAGAAGACATACTCATATGACGTTTGTACTATAATCTAACCGACATACCATGTTTTCTTCACAAAGCCAGGCGAAGTTGAAGGATCCTACTTCGAGTCCAGCGTCCGCAGCAAGAGCGTAGTAAAACAAACTTACATCCCTGTCATTGGAATATAACATATTACAATGCGTTTAAAAGATTAACTCTGCATATAAATAGATTGCGTACCGTGACCATAACATGACTCATTGCACCAGGAGTCATTAGTTCAAATCTCATCATGATCGTTGTAATTTCACAATAAAATCGAATTCCTAATATACCATTTTATGTTCCCAAAATATGTTTGTTTGTTTGTATGGTGTTTTACGCCATTATCCACACATGTAAGGTTATATATGACGATCGATGTTTTGGTGTTGGAGGCAGACCAACCACTTGTCCTGGGTAGAACCAGTACTATACACCTCCCACCATCCGTAAGAATCGCTAAATATACCCAAAATATACACACGCACGCAGACAATTACAATCTACGAATCATACATGCCTAATACATGCTTCCCGTCAAAGTTAGTACAACATGTATTGCATGTATTATTTTATTAAAGTGACAAATAGCATTGTTACAAAAAAGAGTATGATAATGGACCTTTGGAAACGGCCGAGTTCGACACATACGAAATATTGCAGTCTCGGTTTGAGTGAGACTGTTCATGAGCGGTAATGAAATATGCTAGCTACAAACTATTACATATAAACAACATTTCAGAATGGTATAGGTAATATTAAAGTAGCTGTTCCGCCAACAACAGCCACATTTTGCAACATATGTACATATGTACACGTTTCTAAACCTAATGACGACGAGGTATGTATGAGGAGTTTTAACTAGCCGTCGTATTCACGTTGTGTGAGGTTTACACACGAAATCTGAAAATGATCTTATAGAATGAACCTTTAGTGACACTTTCTAAATTTGTTATTAAAATCAGTGAAGATATAAGTCTATGACGACTGTTTGTTTGGGACATATTCATATACACTGCCTTAACAAGCGGCAGAAAAGTTTAATGAATTTGCATAGGTCGTAATGTTGGGTTTATAAAAAATGCATTTTGCAGCAAAGTAATTTATTCAAACTTTTGTTGTAACTAGAAGTATGTGTAAATATTACGTAAACGATGTTTTCAATACAAAACATCAATACAGTCCAATGCAAAAAATGCCGTTTTCTTGGAAATATAGTCCTGAAAGTATTAAATTCCAATAAAAATAATAGTCTAAATCAGTTTGAATATATGACGGAAATACATGGGTAACGAATTGAAGGGATACTCTAAAGATTTAATATAAAATCAACAATTTTAGTTACACCGCCCCAACAATATTAAAGCCTAAAGTTGCTCTTCGCACTGACAACATATAAGGAGCAATAAAATCAAAAATAAACACATTACATATAAAATATCAACTACTAACATTTTCATATGGAAGATATAAAAGTTTGTGGTGTAGGCAAAATAGTCCATATGGGCCGTCGAAATCAGATATTAGTCAAAATAGTTTTATCCGTTTTTGGCGTGTTCAGTATCATTTACATGTCTTAAAAAATTCCCTCCTACACATTTTTTATTGGATGGAAGTATCTGTAACTTAATAAATTAATGGAGGAACGTTTTTTTAAACATAATTCGTATCAATAACTACAAAAATGGACCACAATTAAATTTTAGGACAATAGTTGCATTATATAATAAACGCCCCTCGTATATAACTTAGATATTTTGAGAAATAAAACTCTATAGACACAACATAAACGGCTTTACCCAGCCATGCCAAATCCCAAAACTGGAGCGTCGAATTAAGAGTTACCAACTTATAATGTTCAATCACGGTTATTCTAAGAGCCCGTGAAAAAACTATACTTTTGGTCATTATTATATGACCTAAACACCTGGATAGTTTTGATAACTGGTTTTGTAGTGTAAAATTGTGCCGTTATTTGGCGGGTTAGTTTCTTTAAGCAAACGAATGAATATACGGCCTAATGAGGCTTATAATACTATATAATTACTCTATTGTCTCTATACTACCCCCAATCGTTAGCGATTTTAAATGTCGTCAAGTAAGTAAGATTTATATCAACACCTATTTCCTTTTCTGTATGCCTCGATAGCTTTGCGCAGAATATATCCGATTGCCGGGTTCTTTTCGGCAATGAACCGAGCCCACCTGTATTAAATCAAAGTAAACCAGCATTAATACATGCTTGTGAGTATTTATACGTATTTGTATTATACATCATTAGCATACAAAGAAACAAAACATATATGTATTTTTTAAAAATATCATTAATGTTAAGGCTAACATCAACTATCAATACCCACTTTTACAGAGAGAAAATTACAGATGGTTCAACATTTAAGCCAAAGGATAATATTTGATTCTGATTCTTTGTAAATTATATTTTAATTTCAAACTTAACTAATTTGGGATTTATTTTAAATTCCATTAATCTAATTGCATAGTGATGACAGTCTTACTCTACTGCCATGTTCACATCTCTTGGTTGTCTATCGGTTCCTTTTATAGTTTGATATGCAATAGCTGCCCCGGCATCAATTTGGCCTCTGGTTCCAGCAGAGATGAAATAGTTAAGTGCCATATCCTGCAACGAGTGTACAGAAAATCATCAAACAAAAATGATTATGAAATGAAAGGCTCAATAAAAACTCAAGTTTGCAATGTTGATACAATAGGGTAAGAGTGAGGTTTGGTGCACCCTAGAACTTGGTTGAAACTCCCAACGGAACTTTTTGCCACTGACAGTTCCAAGGCGGTAGCTCTATTGTCAACCCTTTTATGTTGTTGATGTCATATCTTGCCTTTTATTCATCTTTGTAGTTGTTTTATTTTTTGGACGTTTTTGTGGTTGACTGTGGTCCTTGAATGCTACATTTCCTGTTTTCTACTTTGACAACTCAATTATTATTTGCTGGAACCTACACATATTTCAAGAGCTAGCATTTCTATTTAAAGAAAAGTTCAACAACGTCATCAAAACATATTTGAATGAGGAATTTATGCATGTGTATCCTGTATCCATATCATAAGAGGGTCGTGAAAGTAATAAAAAGTTTCATTTTTTATCTTCAAGCATAAAAAGATAGATCCCCTTGACTAACTTTCGACCGGACTTCTAAAGTGTTCTAGACTTCGTATGTGTATACTAAAAACAGCTTTTTAAATGAATATCTTTAAAAAGGGAAACTACGCTTCTATGTCACTGTGACATACTTTTAGGTCACTGGCCCACCATACAGGGCACTGACATAATTTTTAACAAGAACAGCCGAGGCCTTCTTCGTTTCTTTGGAAACTAAGTTGAAAAGGGGGAAAATTAACAGAATATTAACAGAGTTATGGCACTTGACTGTATGACTTAGTCAGGGCAAGTGGACTAGATTTTTAGTTTTCCGCAAAAAGTCGAACTTAAACTGTACACTTATTCTAATTTCGATGAAAGGCAATTACGATATATTTATATATACGTTTAGAAGACACTAATAACTTAATTTTAACATTTAGAGACACTGAAAACTTGATTTTTACGTTTAGACTAATAACTTGATATAAACGTTTAGAGGACCATGTATATACCGATAAAGCATACAGCTATTTTGAAACAAATGTTATTTTACCGCGTCCTTTTCTTGTCCCGGATAGTTACCATGCAGGTAAAGAATACCCAGGTTGTATGCGGCGTCTATATTGTTCATCCCGTAGGCTATCTCAAAGTGTTCCGCAGCCTTCACATAATTCTTCTCAAAGGACATAGCGTGCCAACCTATAGCGTTGATTGCTGCTGGATTATTCTGTTGAGAAACAACTGAATTGAACTGAATTGGATTTTTATAGGCGCAACAACATCTAAGGCCATATGGCTACTTTCCAGCTTCCACTGGTGGAGGAAAACACCATGTGCCCCTCCGGGCAATTTTCGTGCCTGGGCGGGCACCTGGGGTAGAACCACCGAAACAAAGGTACAACATAATAATACTTCATTTTGCTGTCTGCAATCGATGTCATTTTATTTATGTCGAAGTGATTTAGTGGACAATAGTAACTTGTTCTGGAAGTTTGTATCACCACTGTGCCCATCCAGTGGACCATATTCGGTTTGTTGGAGGACAGTACGGTTTGTTAGAGTATTATGTACGGCTTGTTAGAGCAAATCTAGAGGATCAACGATGATGACAGGTACAGTTTTTGAAAATAATTGTATTTCTATTTGATTAAAACTATTTTTCTCCGACAGAAATTTACTTGAATATTTATATTAAAAGTCAAACATGAAATGAATGATCTCATGTTCTTCACTCGCATGGATAGTACTAAACTCTGTCCTCCTTTGAGCAAAACATACGATTTCGTATTCAATCTGCAGATATGTACTGACAATTGAAAATATCTTAAGAAACTATATTAATTGCATCAAAGAAATTAGATATTGATGGTCACCTGAGCAAAAGCACACATCGCTATTTTATAAAAATAAGCTCAATTTCCATATAATATAAAAGCTGTATTGTCTTCGTTAATGTAAAATACAACTTTAGCATGTCTATATGTTAACCAATAATAGTATGTTAAACTGTATCAACATTACAATTTAACACGTTTTGTTTTACAATAATAATATCAAACCTGACCCATGCAGATATGTCTTTGTTTATGGTGAGATATGTATATTTTAATAAATATCAAGGCGAAGTGACGTGATATTTTACTTCGCCTTGATATTTTATTAAACATGTGCTATCAACCGAGATATTAAGTACTTGGTATCGGCCGGACCGAATGCCTCGATGCTTAGGTACCGACCATTTTGATTTCTTGGGCGGGGTGTGGTCGGGTGGGGGGTGTGGGTGGGCTGGGATTTTTCCTGAAAAAATATTCTGGCCCTTGAATTGCTAAAAGAAATATCCTGGCTCGGACTTGAGGGAAAAACAAAACAGTCTCTCAAGTTGTTGAACAAATATAACCCTGCATTCTCTCACATTCTTTGAAAGAAAAATTGGCTGTGGGTCAATTAGAGGAAAAAGTTAATCTGGCTCCCTCTTCCGTATATATCTACTTCATCAGCCACTGGATTCAACATGGAAATGTTTAACCACAATCTGACTACTTCCACAACTTCTGCCTCAGAAGTTTATCGAAATCTCCAGTTGAAACAAGTTTAGAAGACAGTGATACTATTCATGGTTGTAATAAATGTTGTATACATTAGTCATGGTAGTGATACATGTGTTAAATGTGGTATACACTTGCAATGGTGGTTGTTAGTAAAAGTGTTATAAAGTGGTCATGGTAGTAATTTGGAATACATTGGTCATAGGACATCCCAATACATATAAATTTGCTTTGACTTCACAATCATAAGACAGTAATTATACTGGGGTGACATTACAAAAAAGACTATCATTCAGTGATTCACTCAATGGAGACATCAAAAGCGATATGAGATATCACAAAAATTGGAAAATAACAGTCTATGGAAATTTAACATGGGTGTTTGACGTGAGGTATATTATTAATACATATGGTATCAGTGATCTTGGTGGTAATAAATGTAGTATGCATAGCTCATGGTAGTAATAAATGGGGTATTCAGTGGTCATGGTATTACTTAATGGGGTATTCATTGATCATGGTAGTAATAAATGTGGTATTTATACTCCCGCTTTCACAAGTGAAGTGGGGGCTATATAAGAATCACGTTGTCCCCTTCTTAGTTACATCACAAATTGTTGATGCCTAATTTATTACAGAATCACGCCTTTTATTTGACTTAGAGTTTTTCTCTCCATAATGAACTTCATGTGGCTTTCACTTTAACACTTTTCATGGATTGTTATTACACCTAACATACAGTTACACGAGATGATATGATGTGTCTCTGCATAAAATGTTTTTTCGTTTTTGTATTTTTTTTACAGAATTATGGACCTTCGTTTTAAAAAAAATAACAGATGTTTTAGACATTTATTATTCTTGATTTTGCCCATCATCGGCGCGGGGGTATTCATCACCTTTAGTGAATAGTTCTAGTTAGTCTTAGTAGTAATGGTAGTATTAAATGTGATATACAGTGGTCATGGTAGTAGTTATTGAGATGTACAGTGGTCATGGTAGTAGAAAATGTAGTAAAGAGTAGCCATGATAGTTATACATGTGATGTACTTTGGACATGTTTGTAATCAATGTGGTATGCAGTGGTCATGGTAGTATTACAAGGGTACTGGTACTTGTGCGATGGACTTCGTGAATAGCATCAACAAGTTAGTGGAATTAAGAAGCAGCTTCAGCCACATGCAATGCCAAGTTATAGACAAAGCTATCCTCTATATGCCAATGTTAATAAGAATGGTATGGAACATGGTAGTCATTGCCCAGTACAAGACAATCCCCTACACCACCAAACAAAACATCCAATCAATTCATAATTTAGAAGACCAAAAGGGGGCTCACATAGAAAGCAGGCAAGGACAAGAATATAAACTAAAGAATAAAACCAGCATATTGAGTTCCATCTACCAAATATGGAAGATCCATATAAAACAAAAGCTGTCGAGCGGACAGCATGCTCCACTATTCAAAGTCTATTTTTAACAAGGTCATTGACACTTCTGTATCACCAACCATGGTGGCAGTTCATTCACAAGGTCAAGTCTTAATTTTGGAGGTTAGGTAGTGGTGAGGTGAGGGTGTACGGGGTGCGGGGAGGGGGTGGTCAGTAAACACATAATACCAAATATCAAAGCAAGACCGATCAATACCCCATGGACTTGAAGAGGTTGAAGAGGGGACGTGAAGTGTCAAGAGGTTGGGGAGGGGAAGTGAAGTGTTACTGAATAGGAAAAAATAAACAGAAATAATACAATATTTTCATTGGGTGAGTCTAAGGTGAAGAGTGTGTGTGCGGGTGGGCGGGGGGTGGGGCGTGGGGAGGGGTTAGTATAGAACAGGATGCAGATATGGTAACTGAAGAGAAACCAAAAAGAATAATACAAATATTTGTCTGCGGTGATGGTGGTGGTGGTGTAGGAGTGGGGAAGATGCGGGGTTATTTTGGCTAATGATATTTACAGGCTTACCATTGTTATTTGATGTATGCAGTGAGTTTCATTGAAATATATGAAGATGCTTAAGAAACTGAAAGTGAAACTTTAATTTGATTTCTTTTAAAATGAAATAAAAAGTTATGAAACATGTGTCTGTAAGTGATGACTTTGATGATACTTCTCAAGCTCCTTTGACAGAGATATATGGCTAGTGGGTATTGAAATAAATGGACTTGCCAACAAATAAAATAGAAGAAATTCTAAGTCAAAAATAGACTACACCTTTTCTAAATTACAATACAGAAAATATTTTAAAAAGGTCCATAATTTTGCTAAAATGCAATACAGAGTTATGGAACATGTGTCTACTAGCATGCACACTTTACTGAAGTTGTATTAACAATCACCTATTGAAATACAAGGACTTCCCTAAAACTTTAACCAGAATTTTGAATTTGCTTAAATGCACTATAGAGTTAATATGGAGCATGCTACTATTGCCCTTGATATTCCAAGCTATACTGAAATTTTGTTGATGTACGAATTTCAGTTGTTAAAATACAATGGACCTGTCAAAAATAACAAACCAGAAATTCAAGGTAATAAAAGGGCCATGCTTTTGCTTAAATGCAATACAGAGTTATGGAACATGTGTCTACCAGTGTCCTTGAAATAAATGGACTTGGTCAACAATTAAAAACCAACGTCGACGCAGACGTTGAGTAGATCTACAACAGCTCTTCTTATTCTACGAATAGTGAAACTTAAAAAAATTAAAAATATTCTGGCTTTCAAGTTGATGAAAAAAAAAAAAAATCTGGCCAGTGTACTAGGCGTAATAAAAATCCCGGCTTTAACAAATTAAAAAATTATTCCGGCTGAAAGGCACCACCACCCCAACTACATCCCCCCCCCCCCACCCCGCACACCAACCAAAAAAAAAAAAAGAAAACAAGTTTGTCCCTTAGCTCCATTGATAATGTTTACATGTTGAATGATATGCTCTGTTCCAGTAAAAAATTGTATGTATTTCTGAAAAAAAAAAGAATAAAGGAAATCAGAATGGATGTTTTAAAGATGACATTTAAAAAATTAAAAGCATGATGACTACTATTTGAAATACTTATCCTTCAAAAGACAAGTCAAGTGTTAATGTGTAACTTTTGTGAAAATCTCAAACCTGCCCTGCGGCCTTATGAAGTTGTTTTAATCCTTCGTCGGTATCTTTCTTTGTCCCTTGTCCCTGAAATAACCATGTTATATGGATATATTATGGAAGATTTGCATATTTTATTGTGGAATATAGCATGCTGTTTTAAACAATCGCTGATAATGTATTAATTTTGTAGTTCTATTAAAGCAGTAGACTGTTATCATAGTATATCATGATTTATTAAGGTTGATATATTGGTTTAAACATATTTTAATCGAATTATTGTCACGAGTAAAATGTAACAAGAAAGGAAGTAAAATCAGCAACAACTGTTTCTAAAATATAATCAACAAATTTATTTAAATACTACAATGAAACATATTCACTTACAGAAAATACATGAAATTGGTGCAGTATTTCTTTAAATTCCAATATACGAATAAAATCCAAATAGTATTAGCAAGTGTCCCTTTAATCTGAATTGTTAAGTGTCCCATTAATAATATTTATCAGGTGTCCCTTCAATCCAATTTCACTGCAAGTCGTTCCTGGTTTATTAATTCACAACAGTCCAAATGTCTAAATAATCCAATAATCCGCACAAATGTTAAATGAGCACAATAATTGTTATCCTCTCACAATATATTTTAATTCACAGCATCCAATATTTTGTAAATCCTCTATTAAAATAATGAACCAGATACTTCACTTTGAATATTATTACTGAAAAACCCTCGAAGTTTTACTAAGGCCAGATTTACATACTAACATGGAACATTCTAGATTAAAAAATGTTCTGTAACAAATTACACATTTCAGTATGCAGACAATACTTTAGAAATTACTAGAAGTCTGGCCTAAAAATAGTATACACTCCAGCTATTTATAAATGTGCTATTAATAGAAACAACTTGACAGCCAGAATCAATAAACATGTACACTTATATAGCATTATATACATTATTCATTGTCGAATACAGTGCCAATGTGATACAAATAACAAAATTTACCGTTACACAATGCTTGCTGGAATGTAATAGTTCGATGATGCAATATATGGGCACCATAATGATGAATAACTTTTGTGAAATCATTAGCAAGTATCAATGCAGAAACACGTTGCTATGTCGCATGGGAGGCGCAATGTTTAACAGGTAATGATTGTCGGGATCAATTATTCCAATAAACTTTTATTTATTTAACAAACGAGTGAAATAATATTTTTAATAATATATCTTTAAAATGTATATACCCTCAATAAAACAATGCCATAATCATACTGCGACTGGGAATCACCTGTATCAGCACTCATCTTGAAATACTCGATAGCCGCCTTCATGTTCCGCTTTAGGCCTTGTGATCCCCAGAATAAAGCTCTTCCCACTCGATTCTGCAAGATATATGATACGGAAAAGTGTATAAATTTTGAGATACATTTTTATTTTAGTAGCCTTTCATAAATGGATCCTTTAGCAAAATATGGCAACAACTATACACGTTCGTTATATGTGTAGTGCAACGGTTTATTATATACCTATCAATAATATATTCATGCTACCTTCATTTTTCTACAATGGAATATAAAATTAGTTTCTACTTTTATATATGTATTCCACTATTTAAAAAAAAGAAAAAATTGTCTATAGAAATATGACAAATTCTACTCATAGCTACCCATATACCCTATTTTCTTTATAACATAACAATGGTCATAAATGACGGAAAAGATATGAAAACAAGTTTTTTGCTTAAAATGTGGTAAGTTACCATCTTAAGCCCTACATTAAAGCCATATCTACTAGAATGCAAAAAATGAAACAATTCTGTTGTCAAATAAAATGATTTAAAAGTCAAATTCTTAGACTTGAAAATGTCAAAACTTGCCCAGCTAACATCTTTAATACTTTTATCATAAAGAAGAGATTCAGTACAGGTTAATAATGAAGAACTAATCATCTCAAGAAGCCAAATACCCTGATGAAGGTAATTTATATAACTTGGTTTGGCAATTACCTCTCTATACAATGCTAAAAGGGTCATAACGGTTTAACGTTACCTCACGCGAGGCTATGTTTTGTTCGAATTTAATGAGTGATTGTTGATACTTAAAAAACGTCAAAACCACCGCCCTACTGACAATAGCAATGGTTGTCAAATGTTTCGCCCATCAGGTGGCAATTTGGCCAAATAAATCCGCTGGAAATAAATTAAATCTGAATCATGATTTATACCTGAGCCGAGAGTACCCCCTGCTCTGCTTGGTGTTTCAACCAATGAAATATGTCACCATTTTCATCCGTCTGTTCATGAATAGCAAGCTCGTCCGTGAGACGAATAGATTCTGTGAAAACCTGGATAACGAGAACTCAGTTGAATTCAAAGTATATTTTATTAACATTATATTATACAACTATTTAATTCCTTAATTTAATTCCTTAGAAAATATTAGTTAGAACTATGTATCAGAGGGAGTGACTACTGACCCGAGAAGGGTGCTATTGCACAGGGAGGTATGCAGAGCCAAACAGATAAACTGAACGTTGACGTCTTCGCCTTCAGCTTAACAGTTGCCGTCGTCGACCGATAAGTAACACATATACCCGAGCAAAACGCTGTGATCTGTCAAGGTTATTTCAATGACCTTTTACTAAATCAATGTGTCATTCCAAAGTTGCCAATTATATACATTGAGTGTTTTGGTGGTATGTGTAAAAGTTCAAATATTTTCAAACATACTCTTTATTAGGTTAAATGGCGGCGTAAAACTATCAAAGCATGCAATGGTTTTAAAAGAGTTGAATAACAAAATATTTAACCAATCTACCGTTCAACATATCTTTTTCTTAATTAAGTAATTTGCTAAAATACATCCAAAGATTTTACTACGTACATCCGTGTCTTTGTGGGTTTCCTTGTCATGTCTAGTCGTGTCAGCTACGTACTTAAAATAACCTAAAATAGTGAAACAGTAAACGAAATAATGACCAGTTCGCTATCTTCCTCAAATGATTTGTATAGAATATACATATGTACAAGGGTTATTAACAATTATTTGTCTATGGATTTCCTATATAACAACATATGCAACAATAATTTGCGCCCATCACCCCTCACACCCTCCCCCACCCACACACACGGCCCGGAATTGGACATGCCTTACATAGAGCCTTCATTTGTTTTTCATATTGATTATTATTGGCAATGAGAAGCTTCAAGCAAGCACATTCTATTATATGCAATTGGTGTTTCTGAGTAATATATGTGTTAAAAGTTTTTCCTGTATAATTTTATATATACTCGGTAAAAAAGGTTTTGGACCAGGGTATATAAAGTCATATAAAAATAAAACTAGTGGACAGAATTTAAGTATCTTTTTTAGTAACCAAGGTCTACACTACCCGGTTAATTTGGTTTCAGAAATATTAAATTCAAAACAAGATTTGATTTTAAAAAAATATCGCGAACACGCAATGGGTTTGTAAAAAAATTGCAAAGTCCATAAAAAGTAACAGTTACAGACATTCGAGTAACCAATAAAAAGATTTTTTTTTTTTTGCAAACTTTGATTGAAAACGATAATTATTGTTGTATGTTGATCTATTGTCAATTATCAACTGAGATAATAAGGGTTATGGTCGAATGTCATGGTTCAGCGACCATTGTACGTGTTCGAACACTGCCCTGGTCCAAATCTTTTTTACCGAGTATAGAATAATGGGACCCCGGTATCATTTTCTACGCAGGGAACTTCATTTAAACAAACATAATAATTCAGTGTTTCCGCCAACATACCCGTTATCTGCAATTTTGTTTCGACAACTCATCAATTTAAAACCATACAATAAGACAGCAATAGTGATCAGAAAAGATTTGACACTGAAAAACGCAAAACTTCTAGAGAATCACGGTGAGCTCATTAACAAGTGTAAAATCAGCCTGGACTGATCAGGAGCGTGTTGTTGCACTATTAGACAATGGCAAAATAATTATTGTTAACCATAAAATGGATATCGCAAAACCACAAGATGTGTAATGACTAGCTAGGTAGTGTCACAAACAGTACGGTGCAGCGAATCAACAGCAACCCTGATTAGTATATTAAACGTTCAGTGGTTGCACTGAAAACTCTGTTTACCATGCTAAACAAATTCGGTGTTTAGTATTTGCTCAGGTGTTTACCATGCTAAAACAATGTATTTAATGTATCTGTGTTTATCTTACGATAGGGCCACAGAGGATGAGAATATATCTCACTGTTTACCTATTTTGCTTCTTAAGTTAAGCTTAGGCACTCTTTTTTTTCTGGCCCATTTGTCATTATAAATACTGGACGCACTGTTTACTTTCAACACGTGTTGCTGCCTTTATTAACAAGAGGGCCAAGATGGCCCTAAATCGATCACCTAAGTACTGGCACATTATCAAACTTCTTAGAAATCTTATGGTCATATACAATCTGTGCAAGTTTGGTTAAGATTATTCAAAGAATGTGGCCTCTGTTATGTTAACAACATTGATATAAAGACACTGACAAAGTTTGGTAAAGACCAAATACAACATTAAGGTGCTAGAGTGTAACCCCTTGGGCAGGGCCAAATGTGACCCCAGGGCTACATGTAATACATGAGAGCTGTGTACCTTGTGGTTTCAGAGAAGAAGATTTTTTAAGTAGTTCCCTATATAAGTCTATGTAAAACATGTAACTCCTGGGGCAGGGCCAAATGTATAAACTTGATAAAGGACCATAAGCTCCTAGTAAATGCAAAATATTAAACCTCTGGCTCTTGTAGTTCCAGAGAAGAAGATTTTTTAAATATTTTGCTATATAAATATATGTAAAACTGCGACGCCCGGGACGGGGCCAAATTTGACCCCAGGGTCACCATTTTAACAAACTTCGTAGAATGAATGAATAGTGTTTTACGGCACGTCGACACATACATAGGTCATATTGTGCGCAAAAACTGATGAAAGATGAAGATCATATAAAAAATGAAGTAGCAAAGGAAAATACAATATAGCATTTTTCAACAAATCAAGGACCATAACTCTGTCGTTACTAACAAGATCTAGCTGGTTTTCGAACCTGTCCAAGATTTCATTGATATACCGCGATTTGCACAACTAGACATCATACTGAAGCTTCCTGCCAAATTTCATAGAAATCCAACAATCCGTTTAGGAGAAGTAGCGCCAAGAAAAGACAAGAAATTTAAAGTAAAAATGTCAAAGGGCCATAACTCCGTCAAAAATCAGCGAACTGGAACAAAAGCGCGATATGCAAAACTGGACCGATGATTCCTGCCAAGTTTCGTCGAAATCCAACAAGGCGTTTAGGAGTAGTAGCGCCGACAAGAAATCTAAAGTAAAATGTCAAGGGGCCGTAACTCCATCAAAAATCAACAAACCGAAAAAAAACACAATAGGCACAACTAGAAATCATATCAATCCTTCCTGCTTAAAAAAAAGGAAGTAATGAAAAAAAT
This sequence comes from Cyrtodaria siliqua, assembly GCA_037043455.1. Taxonomy (NCBI): domain Eukaryota; kingdom Metazoa; phylum Mollusca; class Bivalvia; order Adapedonta; family Hiatellidae; genus Cyrtodaria; species Cyrtodaria siliqua. The sequence goes on from JAWPHD010010655.1 coordinate 63,469, forward strand.
AAATAAAGAAAATTATTAAAAAAAAGAAAAAAAAGATTACGTTCCATTAAGCGAAAGGATCTTGTTCCACTGAAACATCGGACAAACTCTTTTAAAGATTCGTTTAGCTATAACAGTACAATAGTATGGAATACAATTCCTTTACATATACGTAACATCAATAGCCTTAATTCGTATAAAAACAATTTAAAACAATTTCTTTTCCAAAAACAGGATATAAACTAGCTGATATAACGATATAATTATGTCGCTGTTGTGTTTTTGTTAATTGTTTTTGATGCTATTTATCATTTTTTCTTGAGTGAAACTGGCACTGTATGGCATGTAATTGGTTAAATATCCTTCATATATGACACTATGGGTATCTTGATTATTAATTAAGAATATTAGGAATGTATTAACCAATGAGTGTTTGTCGGATTTGTAGTATTGTTGTGTATATGGATGTTTGCGTGTGTTCGCATGAGCATGAATGTTTTATATGTATTTCTAACTTTTATAGCATTATTGTTGGAAGACAACATTGAAAATAAGTGAATGTATTTTATATGCAGAACTTAATGTGTTTTAGCCTTCGTTAAATAAAGCCTTCGTTAAATAAAGAAATTAGTATTATTATTATTATTATTAAATTACAAAGATAAATAAAAATTAAAACAAAATAAAAAAAATAAAAAGATAATGAAAAAATAAAAATAAAAAATAAAAAAAAATAAAAAATGAAATAAAATAAAAATAAAATAAAAAAAATGAAGGCCCTATCGTCTTAACGAGGCAAAATATAGCATTTTTTAAACTAAATCAAGGGATATATTTCTGCTGTTACTGGTCCAATCTGGCTGGTTTTCAAACTTTTCTAAGCTTACATTGATATTAAAAATCAAGTAAAGTTTGGTAAAGATCGGATGAAAAATCGTTATTGTTTTTTTGTATTATATTTACACGAGCATATTTGTGTTTTACTTATATTGCCTATTGGTGCTGCCTTGTTGGTCAGAGATTAGATCATGGCGGGGATTTCTTTATTTACACTATCCTGTTTTAATGGGTTGACAGTAGGGTAAGTGTGAGGTTTGGTGCACCCTAGAACCGGTTTAAACCCCCAGTGGCCTACTTTGCCACTGACCGTTCCAAGGCGGTAGCTCTATTGTCAACCCTTTTGTGTTTGTGATGTCGTTTGCATTAATTGTTACTTTTGTCTTCTTGTTTGTCTGGATAGCATATAAAAATTTAAAAGTAGAAATGTTTGAAGGGAGTCGTTATCTCAATATTGGTAGAACAGGGAACCAGAGATAATTATTTACTACAATTATTAAAGAATAGGTATACAAATTAAACTTACATTTAACTAGCACATTTGCTTGTCGAGGGACACCAATTTACTCCTTTGAGAAGTAGAACACTATGTTTTCTTCTTTGATTTTCTTTTCTAAATTTTCAGCAATATTGATGCTTTTAAAACTGTTTTACAGCGGTTTAACAAAAAAACTTTTTTTGGGGAAAAAATCATTCATAAATATTTTCTGTGGTATATAGTGTGACAACTAAATTGTCATGTCCTTAGCTCATATTGCATCTCAAATCTCTCTTTTTACTTTTCTACAGTTAATCCATTGTATGAGGTACTATCTAAGAAATTTATCTGCCTATTTATACTCAGTTTAATTATTATGTTATATGTTAGATTGTACCTTAAACTAATTAACATGCACATATATACCAAGAGAAAAAATCAATATTTTTGTTTCTTTGGCTGAAAGTGGCTATGCCGCCAACAACAGCCACACTTTTACATCATACGTACACCGTTTCTGAGCCTACTGAAGACGAGGTAAATGTATTGCTTGCATATTTTGAGAGTCCGAATTCTAATGACACAATGTAATAGGTTTTAGCCAGCCGGGCTAGACCCCGAAGATGGAAAGTCGAATTAAGAGTTACCAACTCGTGCTTCGTTTTTGCGCCTAGTCAATCGCGGGCGTTTTTGGAACCCGTGAATAAACATTTTCTATTAATATGAAAATATGGCCTTGGGCACCTGGATAGATTTTTATATGCAAATGTTGTAGTTCTATATTACTGTTGCTTGGTGGGTTAAAATTTCTTTTAACATTATAACAAAACAGCATGTTAAATAATAACCATATAAAAGGGTTTATTGGTATAATAACTTCTGTTATAATAGATGTAGTCAATATTAGCTTCTTTTATGAATGATGCATTTTATAATGAAAATGTTAACATAATGAATATATTATGAATAATTTGAAATATAAAAAACAATTAAAAAAAAACACTTAATAATTTACAGTAAACGGACTACATTGGGTCAATGATATTTGTGTTACAAACGCATTTGTAGTGGTAATGCTAACAAAAGTAGATATAAAAGGGAATGTAGCATTCATGGACTTCACTTAATAAGAATAAAAGGCCGCTGATGGTTTAAACCAGGTTCTAGGGTTCTTCAAACCTAACTCTAACCCTATAGTCATACCAATAAAACGGAACAGTGTAAATACAGATGCATCAAATTTATTATGACCAAGGATCTTACGCAGGGAGTCAGGTTATGATGGTTGTTGTCAAAGAGGGTTTACATTACTTCTGTATTTTAAAAGCAGATGTTAAAAGATTATGGTAACGGTAGCACTGATGCTGTAGCTTTTTAGTTATATAAAGATTACGAATATTAAAGCCCTCAACTCGACTACACGCTCTAGAAAAACGAATAGGTTGATAAACATAGACGTCATAAAAAGACGTTAAGGGAACTGGAGATAATGAAAAATATCAAAATTCAAGTCGTTTCTCTTGTCATTGACTTTTACTAAAACATGATACAAATATAATTTTATCTGGCATAGTTTAGAACGAAGAACATCGAAAGCTGGAATAATTCAAAGTCGTAAGTACCCAGTTGTATAAGTGGTTTAAATAATTTCTAAGGGGACCGTCAATTCAAGAAGTGTTTGCAGTTTCGAACCGATCATAGCCATGTCTTAATATGGATATGACATGCGCATACGTTGGTATAGTTTTAACTCGGTCTGTGCGATGTTTTAATAGCAATGCTTAAATATATGCATTATTTATTTTATACAAGCATATATATGCAAGTCTACCTTTATTTACATTTCCGCCTACGATTTACAGAGAGTTCTGATTTGGATTTTACTCTATATATGCATGTGATTTTTTATTTTATGTTATGCAGTAAAATAATGGATTTTAGCAATGAAATAAAAGCGGTATTTCATACGTGTGAAATATCGAGCTTTATTTTTTCACTGCCAGAACTACTTTTAAATGATTACACAGTAAAACGGTTCACAAGATATTCCTACGCAAGCTGCGAATTGTACATTCTATTCAAACAATGATTTGCCATGGATTTTAAAAGTTAAAATAAATGACTGCCAATATAAATATATTAAAAATATCTTTGGACTGTTTTTATAGTAGGACAACACATGTGTAAAGCGGCTTAGTTATTGTAATTAAATCCCTTGTTGTTCTAACGTAGTTTCCCTAAAACTTGTTTGTAACATCATAAAATAAAAAGAAAATTTGTTGTTTAGTCGTGAATAATGGATTTTATTTCATCTCGAAGTGAGAACTTCAACAAATATCCTCTATATATTTGATTTCTGACTAGAATATTGATCGAAACAAACTTTGCTTTTAGAAAGTAAACGAACAACTGATTTATTCGAATTAGCCATGAAATGTTTGAAAAGGATTTACGAGCACACTTACCGAAACTCTGATCAAAGTCTAGCGGGACTCCATCAATGCCATATATGTGTTTGTGCCCTAAAGCAAGAGCAGATAACCTGTGATTGTCCAATGCAGCGAGCATCAAATAAGCTTGGCTCTGAAAGACAAACACAATTATTAAATATGTGATTAAACAAAATCAGTTGTTCCCAGCATCTTTCTTCTGTTTTAATTTCATTTGATATTAAGTACTTGTAATGCACGTCAAAGGTGTTTCACAGTGCTCATTAATAAATGTGGTACATCAGGCTTTTTCTAGAAATATCTAAAAATGAGATATAGGGTCCTATAGAAACCACAGCGTCCGAACGCAATGGCATCGTAGGTTCGCACTGTACTGCAAACAAGGACTTGCTTGATAATACAATGAAAGAGACAAAAAACAACAGAAAGGGTGGTGAAGACAGGGTTACCGACTTGGAACGGTCAGTAGGCAATAAGGCCTACTCGTTAGCTTGAATCGATTTTTATATGCGCACAATGCTTGCTATTATCCTGTCTTCAGCGCCCAAATAGACAAGACAGTGTTAACAAAACAACATCCCATCAAAAGGAATTAGCTAACAATAAAGTCCACATCCAGAGAAACTAACTAAAGAAACACATACACAATAATAAACATCTCAGGATGTATCCAGAATCGTACTATGTCCCAGCTTATAACAAAAATGTCATACCAATCAATATAGCGTGTTAGTGCTAGCAATGAGTTATTTAGGTATAACATTTTAATTCACCATATATTTTAGATAATATCAGGCTTTAAGGACTCACACCACTATTATCTCCCTTGAATTATCGTGCCCTACAGATGAAGGAGGTAGATAAAAAAACAAGTTCGCTTTTCTACATTTTACAGGATACATTGATTTATCTTTACCAGGTTCTAAATCTGCAGCATTTTAGGAAGAGACCACAGAAAATGCATGTTGATATAAGATTTCTAGCTAATTCTGCCTCATTTTACACATCATGGGTCTAATCACCACGGGGTTGTATTTTTGTCTAAATTTTGAAACATATTAAAAAAAGTTCAATCTGGTAAATATTTGTTAAATGTGTTTTAAATTGCAGATATTGGATCAATGAAGAATTTAGGCATAAATACATGTTGCAAAATCTGTTTTATCTCTATGCCACGAACAAAAACATTACAATGGGGCCCTATGGAAAATTAATTGTGGTGTGAGACGTAAAATATCGGGACAAAATCGGGATATAAATATTACTGTGAAGAATGAATTTCCATTTAAATTATTAGTCAGTTTAGGCTTATTCATTATGTCTTGGCCCTTTAGACTAAAACTAAGTACCATTATTTGCCAGTTTTAAGTTGGACCCCTAGGCCTACTAAAAAGCATGATGTCTTTTCTTTTAACATATATCATGTATATCAATGAATTTAAATACGTGAAAGTATTTTATTCCAAAACTTTTAAAAATCGCTTTGAATCTTTACCTGCGTGTGGTTTTATTTTGAATAATAATGAGGGGTTCATCTTTAGAATGAAAACCGTAAGCAACATTTTTTCTGAACAAGGATACAACACAATCACTAATGAATGTGCATACAGTACTACCGTTTGTTCAATTTGCATCAAAACAAAGTAGTATTACGAGACCTGTATTTCATCGGCCTTTACATGTATTCCATTATTGAGTATTACAGCCACCATATACATGGCATCATTGTTGCCATAACATGCCGCCTGTTTAAGCAGTGGAAACGTGGTAGGAATGTTGTGTATACTGTCGTCCTGCAAGAATAAATGATACATACATGATACAGTGTATACTGTCGTCCTGCAAGAATAATTGTTGCATACATGATACAGTGTATACTGTCGTCCTGCAAGAATAATTGTTGCATACATCATACAGTGTATACTTTCGTCCTGCAAGAATAAATGATGCATACATGATACAGTGTATACTTCCGTCCTGCAAGAATAATTGACGCATACATGATACAGGTTATAATTTCATCCTGCAAGAATAAATGATGCATACATGATACGGTATATTTACATGATAGAGTGTATACTGTCGTCCTGCAAGAATAAATGATGCATACATGAAATGGTATATATACATGGTACAGTGTATACTGTCCTCCTGCAAAAATAAATGTTACATACATTATACAGTGTATACTTTCGTCCTGCAAGAATATACTATACATACATGATACAGTGTATACTGCTGTCCTGCACGAATAAACGATGCATACATGATAACGTGTATACTTTCGTCGTGCAAGAATAAATGATACATACATGATACAGTGTATACTGCTGTCCTGCACGAATAAACGATGCATACATGATAAAGTGTATACTTTCGTCGTGCAAGAATACATGATGCATACTTGATACAGTGTATACTGCTGTCCTGCAAAAATAAAAGATGCATACATGATACAGTGTATACTTTCGTCCTGCAAGAATAAATGATGCATACTTGATACAGTGTATACTGCTGTCCTGCAAACATAAAAGATACATACATGATACAGTGTATACTTTCGTCATGCAAGAATGAATGATACATACATGATACAGTGTATAATTTCGTCCTGCAAAAATCAATGATGTATACATCATATAGTGTTTACTGTCGTCCTCTAAGAATATATGATGCATACATGATACACCGTTTACTGTCGTCCAGCTAGGAATAAAAGATTTATTCATGATACAGTGTATACTGTTGTCCTGCAAGAATAAACGATGCATACATAATACAGTGTATACTGTCGTCCTGCAAGAATATATGATGCTTACATGATACAGTGTATGTTTTCGTCCTGCAAGAATAAATGATACATACATGATACAGTGTATAATTTCGCCCTGCAAAAATAAATGATGCATACATGATACAGTGTATACTGTCGTCCTGCAAGAATAAATTATGCATACATTATACAGTGTATACTTTCGTCCTGCAAGAATAAATGATACATACATGATACAGTGTATACTTCTGTCCTGCAAGAATAAATGATGCATGCATGATACAGTGTATACTGTCGTCCTGTAAGATTAAACGATGCATATATGATACAGTGTATACTTTCGTCCTGCAAGCATAAATGATGCATACATGATACAGTGTTTACTGTCGTCCTGCAAGAATAATGATGCATACAGTGTTTAATACTGACGTCCTGTAAGAATAAATGATTGCATGCATGACACAGTGTACACTATCGCCCTGCAAGAATAGACGATGCATGCATGATACAGTGCATATTTTCGTCTTGCAAGAATAAACAATGCATGCATGACACAGTGTATACTGTCGTCCTGCACGAATAAACGATGCAAACATGTTACAGTGTTTACTGCTGTCCAGCAAGAATAAATGATGCATACATGTTACAGTGTTTACTGTCGTTCTGCAAGAATAAACGATCCATACAATATACAGTATATACTGTCGTCCTGCAAGAATAAATGATGCTTACATGATACAGTGTATGTTTTCGTCCTGCAAGAATAAATGATGCATACATGATACAGTGTATACTTTCGTCCTGCAAGAATAAATGATACATACATGATACAGTGTATTCTTTCGCCCTGCAAAAATAAATGATGCATACATGATACACCCAGTGGGCACAACAACGTTGAATCAACGTTGAATCAACGTCAGGTACCAATGTTGAATCAACGTTGATTTTTAGTTGGATTTGAAAGGTGATTGGACGTTGAAATTCTGACGTTGAATCAACGTTGAAATCTGACGTTGAATCAACGTTGAAATTCTGACGTTGAATCAACGTTGAAATTCTAACGTTGAAAACCAAACGTTGAAGACCGACCAACGTTGAAGACTGAAGACGTTGAATCAAATTTTCTAACAAATACTTTTCTGCTGGAAAGAAAATGTACAAATGCTCAACCATATAGTCCTTTGATATACTGTTCATGCTATGACCACAATAGCCTTTGCATGCAGTGTGAACTCAGAACTCGCAGGCTGATCAGGGTGTACACTTTCTGGCTGCTCATCAGTCATTTCTCCAAAACAACCCTTTGTATCATAAATGGAAAGGTCCAAATTTAACAAAAGGTCAGTCCATTATGCATTCATAGAAGGGTAAGGGTTTTATTTAATGTAAAATGTCGGGGTTTAAGATAATACCTCACTACAAATCGAATCAATCACCTTTAATAATAAAAAAATATTCAATCTATAACAAAGGCAACAGTTAAAAAATATTTCTGTAATTATGTCAACAAAACAAGTCTGGCTATTTATAAATTGTCGAACACCGCAATCAAGTGACAATTATAATCTACACCGCAATCACATGACAATAACAATCTCCACAGCGACCATGTGACAATAACAGTCTCCACAGCGACCACATGACAATAACAATCTCCACAGCGACCAGGTGACAATAACAGTCTATACAGCAATCATGTGACAATAACAATCTCCACAGCGACCACGTGACAATAAGTCTATACAGCGACCATGTGACAATAATAATCTCCACAGCGACCACGTGACAATAACAATCTCCACAGCGACCACGTGACTAACATTCGATACAGCAATCATGTGACAATAACAATCTCCACAGCGACCACATTACAATAACAGTCTAAACAGCGATCATGTGACAATAACCCAAGGTTAATTTCTCCACAGCGACCACGTGACAATAACAGTCTATACGGCAATCATGTGACAATAACAATCTCCACAGCGACCACGTGACAATAACAATCTCAACAGCGACCAGGTGACAATAACAGTCTATACAGCAATCATGTGACAATAACAATCTCCACAGCGACCAGGTGACAATAACAGTCTATACAGCAATCATGTGACAATAATAATCTCCACAGCGACCACGTGACAATAAGTCTATACAGTGACCATGTGACAATAATAATCTCCACAGCGACAACGTGACAATAACAATCTCCACAGCGACCACGTGATTAACATTCGATACAGCAATCATGTGACAATAACAATCTCCACAGCGACCACTTGACAATAACAATCTCCACAGCGACCACGTGACAATAACAGTCTATAGAGCGATGATGTGACAATAACAATCTCTACAGCGACCACGGACAATAACAATCTCCACAGCGACCACATGACAATAACAATCTCCACAGCGACCACGGACAATAACAGTCTATACAGCGATCATGTGACAATAACAGTCTCCACAGCAACCACGTGACAATAACAATCTCCACAGCGACCACGTGACAATAACAGTCTATACAGCGATCATGTGACAATAACAATCTCCACAGCGACCACGTGACAACAGTCTATACAACGATCATGTGACAATAACAATCTCCACAGCGACCATGTGGCAATAACAGTATATACAGCGAACATGTGACAATAACACTTTCCACAGCGACCACATTACTAACAATCTCCACAGCGACCACGTGACAATAAGTCTACGATTCGATCATGTGACAATAACAATCTACAGTGATCACGTGACAACAATCGCCTACACAAATAGCACATGATCAAAATGCATAAATGATAAAATTGATGAAGCTATAATGCAGGGCTTTTTTCCACAAAATTGGGAAGAGGCCCAGGCCTGTCCATTTTGGGAAAAAAGAACGCGCTTATTTCTCATTTTGGGAAAAATACAAGGTTTCATAAATTAAGTAAATATGACATTAATATACTTTATTTATATTGTCATCCATTATTTACCATAATTATTAACTTTTCCAAGTCGGAATTTACTTAGCAGACAAAAACACACTGCAGAATTCATGCTTTTTCTCAAATTCGCTTTTTCTCAAATTCTGAGAGACTGCTGTTTTCTGATTGGGAAATATTTCTGCCACAGTTGGGAAAAAAAAGTCCAATTTTCTGTTGGGAAGAGGCCCTTTACAGGCCTCTGTTATATAAGGTAAAAAAGCCCTGTAATGGATATATAGAGATTATTTAACTGCTGCGATCATTTATAGGGAAATCCTTCATGAGATGTTAGTGTTGTAACTATTCCTTTAAAATGGAACAAACATGACCACCATCAAGTGAAGGATTTCCCTATATAAATTGAGCCCAGCAGATAAATAATCTATTTATTACATTTCAAATCGCTTTGTGTATAATTTTAACCTAAATTATTTGTTTTATTGAACGTTAAGGGTGGATAGAGTCTACGTCAACAACACTTTATTGACGGCATATTTCAACATCAGTTATTTTTGTGTTCGGAGTTACTATTTAGAGAATGTGAATATTCTTTAACTGAAAAATCCCAATCTTTCAGATGTAGAAATGTAATAAAAACATTTCACTACTAAGTTACTAACACTTTGGAGGGTTATGTGCACTGTAGTCGAATAAAATCCGTTAAATATTAAGTTATTCTCATTCGATCGTTTTTTTCTCCATGAATCCAATCAAAAAGTCAAGTGGTTTCGCCACCATACACAAATCCTTCCGCCGGAATAGTTATATTGTCCTTGAATTTTCTCGTGATAGTCACCAGGCCAATTAAGTTATACCCATTCGATCTGGTTTTTTCTCCAGTTTTTTTCCCCATGAATCCAATCAAAAAGTCAAGTGGTTTCGCCACCATACATAAATCCTTCCGCGGGAATACTAATATTGTCCTTGGTCCTTGAATTTTCTCGTGATAGTCACCAGGCCATTTTAAAAACCTTTTAATTTCATCCTCCACAAAGGTCTCCATCACTTGGTGGGAAGCCAGTACACTGTCTGAAAAGGAAAGAAAGATATATATGAACAAATTTACTGAAAAGGAAAGTAAGATATATATGAATCTGTTTATTTACACATTTAATAAATCAAAAGGCCACGGCGTACAACCATTTCACGCCGAGTGAGGAATTTACAAATCGCGTAATTACGTGGAGTTTGGGTGATAAAACTACTCGGCGTGGAAATCGGCTCTCGACAAACTTACGCCGTGATGCTTCGCGCATAATGCCAGGATACTTCGCGTATACAAACTCGGAGTTTGCTGAATCGAAACTGCACAGGTGAAAGGTGCAACATTTATTACTGCAGTTATTCTAATGCATAATTATTCATTAACTTTAAAAAAGGCGGAAGACACTGACAATTTTTTTTTTTTTTTTTGAAAATTTGAATGCCCAGATAATGTCACGATAATTATATAGCGGTTCCTATTACCGGCTTCGCGGCGACCGAACATAAAATACAATTAGTAATTACTATACTGGAAATTTTAATCTTTTATTTAATCGGTTAATTATGATTTACGATTCTGCTGTTGATTATTAATATTATTATATCGACGAGTTTTTAGTAAAAATAATAAAACAAATTGTAAAGAAGTCCGGGTCATTAAACCCGTTCTTAGTGCCGCCTTTCTAAAAGGTACCTACATCGCTAGGGATTATGGGTATCCAAATTATTTATGTCGGTCGCAAGAGAACTGATTTATTGACAACAGAAACGGAAAAAAATTGATTAAATGCATTCCATATTTTTTTCGAAATGACTTTTTATGTATTCATTATATTTATCAGTCATGTCAAGTTTGCACGGAAAAGATGCACTCGGCGTTTGTATATTCCTGCCGACTGAGTCTTTTTCAAGCGCGATGTCGGACAAGTTGAAGTTGTCGGAAAATTTAGATTTGTTCCCAAAAATATATCGCCAAAGGTGTGCACTCATGGTTAACTGGATTATATGCGGAGTGTGATCACTCCGAGCGACTCTGTGTACTTTCGCCACGAGGATTCGCCAAATCTAAACACTGAAGTGGCGTAGATTCGCTCGGCACTCAATAAGGGCCAAACTCGGCGAGTCGAGTAAAGTGTGTGCTTCGCGTGAGCCGTACTGTACATGTTGCCCTCTACAGAGCTAGCTTTAATACCTTTAATTAATACAAAGTAACATTACCAATTATAAGTTTGCAGAGACTTGTGTTCTTGAAGGGAAATTTCCATTCATATTGATTTTCGCCATCAATCCATTTGACATCGTCCTGAAAGAGAATAAGGACCTTTAAGAGAACAATCATTTGATTCTTTAGTATTTTACTCTTTCCACATGTTTTCATACTTCAGCTTCCAGTTGGGTAATGGCTGCTTAAACAATGTTGCTGCAAAACAGATTGATAACCTACCCTTTCAATCCTGCGCGTTATGTACACAAATGTTTAAATGGTTATACAATTTAATCGCTATAGCTACTATTATAGAAGCGCTTGTTCAAGCTCAAATCAAGATGGATATAAAAATAGCTGGGGCCAGAATTAATGATTTTTTGTTTGCCATCACTTGACTCAGGATTTTAGGTACTGCGAAAGTATGGCTGATGGGGTCATTGTCGTTCCGTGTACTACAGAAAGGTACCCGAGGTACATCTATGTATACAGAAACGTACCCGAAAATCTTTGAATCCAGAGTGGTCCCCAAATATACAGAAACGTACCCGGACAAACAAGATCTCATTGGCGGAATTGAAACAATTTAGAACTTGATAAACAACTACTTAAACAATATTGTTTATCATTAACTATTGCACTATTGTTCTTAAAAACATATTTAGGCTGCCGTAGTTAGTAATAAAATCTAGAATGTATTGTCATAAAACCGGAAGTTGTAAATCATCAAACCCCGCACAAAAAAGTAAACAAATACTCAGCTCGTCATTCAAGAATAGTTTAATTAAGGAATCCCTGTACTTTTATTTCCGAAGCCCCCACCGGTTGCCGGGATGTAAAGCTTTCGGCACTGAGTGCAAGTAGAGCCACACACGTTGCTTGCAAGATCTCACCGTAATTTTTAATCCAAGCATTCTTTGACCCTAAAAGCCTACTTTTTTTTTTTTATCTTTTTGTGTGTGGCTTTTTAGGCAGATGAAATATCAAAATTGTAAAAAGGGCAGGTAAGGTCAGAGAAAGCTCGGATTATGGTATTTGTGTGTTGGGAGGGTGGGGTGGGGTGGGGGTTGGGGTGGGGTGGGGTGGGGATGGGGGGGGGGGCATAAAACCTTTCCTCCGAAACGAGGCTGCATTGATAATTAGAAATTGATTGTGATTTCTGATTGTGTGCAGTATCGGAAAGAACATTATCCTCAAGAGACAAGTTGTTGGATAATGTTTTTTGAAAAAGAAAAAAAAACTTCAAAAAGATCCAACGACTACGAAATCGATCGGGATTCACAAATATTTTACACACACTTTTCTCATCAAACAAAGTAACACTGACTTACCACTTCGAACTTGCTCACCGATGCTTTTGGAATATTGAAATATTCGATTTTATACACACATTTCTTTGTAAACAAGACACAATCTCAGTTTTCCGCGTGAAATTTTATATCCCTGCATTTGATTGGCTGGGTCAGCATTTCCGTTAGTGGCCTCCTAGCGGATATCTAGGGGAGGTAACATCTGTTATAAACTTCCGACCGAATAATTAGGATCAACGTTTTACGGGTTACGCTGCCTTTGCAATAAAACGTATACGACATTTTATTCTTGCAATTAGGCCTAACGTACGTTTCTTGCAAAACGAATACTTGCAAAACAAATTCCGCGGATGCAATTCGTCAATATATATGTAATTAAAGAGGAAATTTAAGGAGTACTGTATATAATTCTGCAATGATTAATGGTGTTATCTATCACATCTTTCATTTACCTACACCTCGTTATTAGTAATTATATGATTGATATATCATATATATATATATATATCCACAATGTTGAAAGTTCAACCTTTTATCAACGTCTATACGACGTTACAATTCTAACGATGTTCCAACGTTGGGAACTGTAACGTTGAATCAACGTTGATACAACGTCAGTCTCATACCCATACAAGTTGATGGTTGAAGGATGAACAGGGCAACGTTGATTCAACGTTGAAGTAACGTTGATCGACGTCGTGACCAAAATCCAACCACATCTCAACGTTGAATCAACGTTGTGTGCCCACTGGGCAGTGTATACTGTCGTCCTGCAAGAATAAATGTTGCATACATTATACAGTGTATACTTTCGTCCTGCAAGAATAAATGATACATACATGATACAGTGTATACTGCTGTCCTGTAAGATTAAACGATGCATACAGGATAAAGTGTATACTTTCGTTCTGCAAGAATAAATGATGCATACATGATACAGCGTTTACTGTCGTCCTGCAAGAATAAATGATTCATACGTGAATCAGTGTTTAATACTGACGTCCTGCAATAATAAATGATTGCATGCATGACACAGTTTACACTATCGCCCTGCAAGAATAAACGATGCATACATGTTACTGTGTTTACTGTCGTCCTGCAAGAATAAATGATGCATACATGATACAATGTATACTGCTGTCCAGCAAGAATAAATGATGCATACATGTTACTGTCTTTACTGTCGTCCTGCAAGAATAAATGATACATACATGATACAATGTATACTGCTGTCCAGCAACAATAAATGATGCATACATGTTTCTGTGTTTACTCTCGACCTGCAAGAATAAATGATGCATACATGATACAATGTATACTGCTGTCCAGCAAGAATAAATGATGCATACATGTTACAGTGTAAACTGTCGTCCTGCAAGAATAAACGATGCATACATGATACAATGTAAACTGTCGTCCTGCAAGAATAAACGATGCATACATGTGACAGTGTATACTGTCGTCCTGCAAGACCCTCGGTTATGTTATAGTTCATCAGACTACAACATAAGACATATTAGGTCTAAGTTAAGACAACAACGGTTTACATGTAACGTGCGTTTATATTTAAAATTATATTGAGAACTGTGAACATTAATGCCGCGTACATTGCATCGTTATCGATAATTAAGACTGACTTATAATAAGAAAGATTTTTTTAATTTCAGGCTGTTTTTCTTAACGTACGATTAAAACATATACAATTTTGAACCACAACAGCCCCCTTTCAACATATATACTCGGTAAAAAAACTTTTGGACCAGGGCAGTGTTCGAACCCGTACAATGATCGCTGAACCATGACATTCGACCATAACCCTTGTTATTGCAGTTGATAATTGAAAATAGATCAACAATCAACAATAATTATCGTTTCTCTGTAACTGTTACTTTTTATGGACTTTGCAACATTTTTTACAGACCCTTTGTGTGTTCGCGATATCTTTTTGAAATTAAATCTTGTTTGGAATTTAACGTTTCGGGTACCAAATTAACCGGGTATGGTATGCCTTGGTTACTAAAAAAAGATACTTAAATTCTGTCCACTAGTTTTATTTTTATATGACTATATACCCTGGTCAAAAAACATTTTTGCCGAGTATATTATAAACCTGATAAGGCTGCTTTGTAAAACATGTGCATTTGTTTTAATGTGTTTGTGTATTGTCACCTGTCACAAAAATCAATCACTAAGTTAAAAAGTATGTAGTTACTCATTAACTTACACTGGGTCTATAAACGTAACGCATATGTACATTTCATGTTTACTCTAATCACAACGTATGTTACACAATAATGCAGACAGTTCATGTTAATAGACCATTATACATCATCTCATATGATACTACACTCGTCACAAATTAAATAGTATAACATGTTCAAAAGATCGCACACTAACCAGGTATGTTGTAGCGTTCGTGAATAGTTCATCAGCAATATGTTTAAAGTTGATCTGTTCACCTTTCCAGACCATTGTCTTCACTATACTGTCTACCAGAGACCATTGTTTGCTGCGTTTGCGACTGTTTGGCTTGCATGATGGATTGCTCTTTGGGTGTCTTATGTCACTGATAAGCTGAACAAAAGGAATGCGACATGTGTCTGAAATATAACAAATGGTTAGTATAGCAATGTATGGTTAGTATAGCAATGTATGGTTAGTATAGTAATGTATGGTTAGTATAGCAATGTATGGTTAGTATAGTAATGTAGGGTTAATATATCAATGTACGGTTAGTATAGCAATGTGTGTTAGTATAGCAATGTGTGTTAGTACAGCAATGTAGGGTTAGTATAGCAATGTATAGTTAGAATAGTAATGTAGGGTTAATATATCAATGTACGGTTAGTATAGCAATGTACGGTTAGTATAGCAATGTGTGTTAGTATAGCAATGCGTGGTTAGTATAGCAATGTGTGGTTGGTATAGCAATGTGTGTTAGTACAGCAATGTGTGGTTAGTATAGCAATGTATGGTTAGTATAGCAATGTATGGTTAGTATAGCAATGTGTGTTAATATAGCAATGTGTGTTAGTATAGCAATGTATGGTTAGTATAGCAATGTATGTTAGTATAGCACTGTATGGTTAGTATAGCAATGTATGGTTAGTATAGCAATGTGTGTTAGTATAGCAAAGTATGTTAGTATAGCAATGTATGGTTAGTATAGCAATGTATGGTTAGTATAGCAAAGTATGTTAGTATAGCACTGTATGGTTAGTATAGCAATGTGTGTTAGTATAGTAATGTATGGTTAGTATAGCAAAGTATGTTAGTATAGCAATGTATGGTTAGTATAGCAATGTGTGTTAGTATAGCAAAGTATGTTAGTATAGCAATGTATGGTTAGTATAGCAATGTATGGTTAGTATAGCAAAGTATGTTAGTATAGCACTGTATGGTTAGTATAGCAATGTGTGTTAGTATAGTAATGTATGGTTAGTATAGCAAAGTATGTTAGTATAGCAATGTATGGTTAGTATAGCAATGTGTGTTAGTATAGTAATGTATGGTTAGTAAAGCAATGTATGGTTAGTATAGCAATGTATGGTTAGTATAGCAATGTGTGTTAGTACAGCAATGTATGGTTAGTATAGCAATGTATGGTTTGTATAGCAATGTATGGTTAGTATAGTAATGTACGGTTAGTATAGCAATGTGTGTTAGTATAGCAATGTGTGTTAGTACAGCAATGTGTGTTAGTACAGCAATGTAAGGTTAGTATAGCAATGTGTGTTAGTATAACAATGTATGGTTAGTACAGCAATGTGTGTTAGTACAGCAATGTAAGGTTAGTATAGCAATGTATGGTTAGTATAGCAATGTGTGTTAGTATAGTAATGTATGGTTAGTAAAGCAATGTATGGTTAGTATAGCAATGTATGGTTAGTATAGCAATGTAAGGTTAGTATAGCAATGTATGGTTAGTATAGCAATGTATGTTAGTATAGCAATGTATGGTTAATATAGCAATGTAAGGTTAGTACAGCAATGTATGGTTAGTATAGCAATGTATGTTAGTATAGCACTGTATGGTTAGTATAGCAATGTGTGTTAGTATAGTAATGTATGGTTAGTATAGCAATGTGTGTTAGTACAGCAATGTATGGTTAGTATAGCAATGTGTGTTAGTACAGCAATGTATGGTTAATATAGCAATGTGTGTTAGTACAGCAATGTATGGTTAGTATAGCAATGTATGGTTAGTATAGCAATGTATGGTTAGTATAGCAATGTATGGTTAGAATGTACGGTTAGTATAGCAATGTATGGTTAGTATAGCAATGTATGTTAGTATAGCACTGTATGGTTAGTATAGCAATGTGTGTTAGTATAGTAATGTATGGTTAGTATAGCAATGTGTGTTAGTACAGCAATGTATGGTTAGTATAGCAATGTATGTTAGTATAGCACTGTATGGTTAGTATAGCAATGTATGTTAGTATAGCAATGTATGGTTAGTATAGCAATGTGTGTTAGTATAGTAATGTATGGTTAGTAAAGCAATGTATGGTTAGTATAGCAATGTATGGTTAGTATAGCAATGTGTGTTAGTATAGTAATGTATGGTTAGTAAAGCAATGTATGGTTAGTATAGCAATGTATGGTTAGTATAGCAATGTATGGTTAGTATAGCAATGTAAGGTTAGTATAGCAATGTATGGTTAGTATAGCAATGTATGTTAGTATAGCAATGTATGGTTAATATAGCAATGTACGGTTAGTATAGCAATGTATGGTTAGTATAGCAATGTACGGTTAGTATAGTAATGTACGGTTAGTATAGCAATGTGTGTTAGTATAGCAATGTATGGTTAGTATAGCAATGTGTGTTAGTACAGCAATGCAAGGTTAGTATAGCAATGTATGGTTAGTATAGCAATGTGTGTTAGTATAGCAATGTAAGGTTAGTATAGCAATGTGTGTTAATATAGCAATGTGTGTTAGTACAGCAATGTATGGTTAGTATAGCAATGTATGTTAGTTTAGCAATGTATGGTTAGTATAGCAATGTAAGGTTAGTATAGCAATGTATGGTTAGTATAGCAATGTATGTTAGTATAGTAATGTACGGTTAGTATAGCAATGTGTGTTAGTATAGCAATGTATGGTTAGTATAGCAATGTACGGTTAGTATAGTAATGTACGGTTAGTATAGCAATGTAAGGTTAGTATAGCAATGTGTGTTAGTATAGCAATGTATGGTTAGTATAGCAATGTATGGTTAGTATAGCAATGTAAGGTTAGTATAGCAATGTAAGGTTAGTATAGCAATGTGTGTTAGTATAGCAATGTATGGTTAGTATAGCAATGTATGGTTAGTATAGCAATGTATGGTTAGTATAGTAATGTACGGTTAGTATAGCAATGTGTGTTAGTATAGCAATGTATGGTTAGTATAGCAATGTATGGTTAGTATAGTAATGTACGGTTTGTATAGCAATGTAAGGTTAGTATAGCAATGTGTGTTAGTATAGCAATGTGTGTTAATATAGCAATGTGTGTTAGTATAACAATGTATGGTTAGTACAGCAATGTGTGTTAGTACAGCAATGTATGGTTAGTATAGCAATGTATGGTTAGTATAGCAATGTATGGTTAGTATAGCAATGTGTGTTAGTACAGCAATGTAAGGTTAGTATAGCAATGTGTGTTAGTACATCAATTAGCAATGTGTGTTAGTACAGCAATGTGTGTTAGTACAGCAATGTAAGGTTAGTATAGCAATGTATGGTTAGTATAGCAATGTATGGTTAGTATAGCAATGTATGGTTAGTATAGCAATGTGTGTTAGTACAGCAATGTAAGGTTAGTATAGCAATGTGTGTTAGTACATCAATTAGCAATGTGTGTTAGTACAGCAATGTGTGTTAGTACAGCAATGTAAGGTTAGTATAGCAATGTATGGTTAGTATAGCAATGTATGGTTAGTATAGCAATGTATGGTTAGTATAGCAATGTATGGTTAGTATAGCAATGTGTGTTAGTACAGCAATGTAAGGTTAGTATAGCAATGTATGGTTAGTACAGCAATTAGCAATGTGTGTTAGTACAGCAATGTAAGGTTAGTATAGCAATGTATGGTTAGTATAGCAATGTGTGTTAGTATAGAAATGTAAGGTTAGTATAGCAATGTGTGTTAGTATAACAATGTCTGTTAATATAGCAATGTGTGTTAGTACAGCAATGTATGGTTAGTATAGCAATGTATGGTTAGTATAGCAATGTATGTTAGTTTAGCAATGTATGGTTAGTAAAGCAATGTATGGTTAGTATAGCAATGTATGTTAGTATAGCAATGTATGGTTTGTATAGCAATGTATGGTTAGTATAGTAATGTACGGTTAGTATAGCAATGTGTGATAGTATAGCAATGTGTGTTAGTACAGCAATGTAAGGTTAGTATAGCAATGTATGGTTAGTATAGCAATGTGTGTTAGTACAGCAATGTAAGGTTAGTATAGCAATGTATGGTTAGTATAGCAATGTGTGTTAGTATAGCAATGTAAGGTTAGTATAGCAATGTGTGTTAGTATAGCAATGTGTGTTAATATAGCAATGTGTGTTAGTATAGCAATGTATGGTTAGTATAGCAATGTGTGTTAGTATAACAATGTATGGTTAGTACAGCAATGTGTGTTAGTACAGCAATGTAAGGTTAGTATAGCAATGTATGGTTAGTATAGCAATGTGTGTTAGTATAGCAATGTATGGTTAGTATAGCAATGTATGGTTAGTATAGCAATGTGTGTTAGTACAGCAATGTAAGGTTAGTATAGCAATGTATGGTTAGTACAGCAATGTGTGTTAGTACAGCAATGTATGGTTAGTATAGCAATGTATGGTTAGTATAACAATGTATGGTTAGTACAGCAATGTGTGTTAGTACAGCAATGTAAGGTTAGTATAGCAATGTATGTTTAGTATAACAATGTGTGTTAGTACAGCAATGTATGGTTAGTATAGCAATGTATGGTTAGTATAGCAATGTATGGTTAGTATAGCAATGTGTGTTAGTACAGCAATGTAAGGTTAGTATAGCAATGTATGGTTAGTACAGCAATGTGTGGTAAGTATAGCAATGTGTGTTAGTATAACAATGTATGGTTAGTACAGCAATGTGTGTTAGTACAGCAATGTAAGGTTAGTATAGCAATGTATGTTTAGTATAGCAATGTGTGTTAGTACAGCAATGTATGGTTAGTATAACAATGTATGGTAAGTATAGCAATGTGTGTTAGTATAACAATGTATGGTTAGTACAGCAATGTGTGTTAGTACAGCAATGTGTGTTAGTACAGCAATGTAAGGTTAGTATAGCAATGTATGGTTAGTATAGCAATGTGTGTTAGTACAGCAATGTATGGTTAGTATAACAATGTATGGTAAGTATAGCAATGTGTGTTAGTATAACAATGTATGGTTAGTACAGCAATGTGTGTTAGTACAGCAATGTAAGGTTAGTATAGCAATGTATGGTTAGTATAGCAATGTATGGTTAGTATAGCAATGTGTGTTAGTACAGCAATGTAAGGTTAGTATAGAAATGTATGGTTAGTATAGCAATGTGTGTTAGTACAGCAATGTAAGGTTAGTATAGCAATGTATGGTTAGTACAGCAATTAGCAATGTGTGTTAGTATAGCAATGTAAGGTTTGTATAGCAATGTATGGTTAGTATAGCAATGTGTGTTAATATAGAAATGTAAGGTTAGTATAGCAATGTGTGTTAGTATAACAATGTCTGTTAATATAGCAATGTGTGTTAGTACAGCAATGTATGGTTAGTATAGCAATGTATGGTTAGTATAGCAATGTATGTTAGTTTAGCAATGTATGGTTAGTAAAGCAATGTATGGTTAGTATAGCAATGTATGTTAGTATAGCAATGTATGGTTAGTATAGCAATGTGTGTTAGTATAGCAATGTAAGGTTAGTATAGCAATGTGTGTTAGTATAGCAATGTGTGTTAATATAGCAATGTGTGTTAGTATAGCAATGTATGGTTAGTATAGCAATGTGTGTTAGTATAACAATGTATGGTTAGTACAGCAATGTGTGTTAGTACAGCAATGTAAGGTTAGTATAGCAATGTAAGTTTAGTATAGCAATGTGTGTTAGTACAGCAATGTAAGGTTAGTATAGCAATGTATGGTTAGTATAGCAATGTATGGTTAGTATAGCAATGTGTGTTAGTACAGCAATGTAAGGTTAGTATAGCAATGTATGGTTAGTACAGCAATGTGTGTTAGTACAGCAATGTATGGTTAGTATAGCAATGTATGGTTAGTATAACAATGTATGGTTAGTACAGCAATGTGTGTTAGTATAGCAATGTAAGGTTAGTATAGCAATGTATGTTTAGTATAACAATGTGTGTTAGTACAGCAATGTATGGTTAGTATAGCAATGTATGGTTAGTATAGCAATGTATGGTTAGTATAGCAATGTGTGTTAGTACAGCAATGTAAGGTTAGTATAGCAATGTATGGTTAGTACAGCAATGTGTGTTAGTACAGCAATGTATGGTTAGTATAGCAATGTATGGTTAGTATAACAATGTATGGTTAGTACAGCAATGTGTGTTAGTACAGCAATGTAAGGTTAGTATAGCAATGTATGTTTAGTATAACAATGTGTGTTAGTACAGCAATGTATGGTTAGTATAGCAATGTATGGTTAGTATAGCAATGTATGGTTAGTATAGCAATGTGTGTTAGTACAGCAATGTAAGGTTAGTATAGCAATGTATGGTTAGTACAGCAATGTGTGTTAGTATAGCAATGTGTGTAAGTATAGCAATGTGTGTTAATACAGCAATGTGTGTTAGTATAGCAATGTATGGTTAGTATAGCAATGTGTGTTAGTACAGCAATGTATGGTTAGTATAGCAATGTATGGTTAGTATAACAATGTATGGTAAGTATAGCAATGTGTGTTAGTATAGCAATGTAAGGTTAGTATAGCAATGTGTGTTAGTATAGCAATGTATGGTTAGTATAGCAATGTATGTTAGTATATCAATGTTTGTTAGTATAGCAATGTGTGTTAGTATAGCAATGTATGGTTAGTATAGCAATGTATGGTTAGTATAGCAATGTATGTTAGTATAGCAATGTGTGTTAGTATAGCAATGTGTGTAAGTATAGCAATGTGTGTTAATACAGCAATGTGTGTTAGTATAGCAATGTATGGTTAGTATAGCAATGTGTGTTAGTACAGCAATGTATGGTTAGTATAGCAATGTGTGTTAGTACAGCAATGTATGGTTAGTATAGCAATGTGTGTTAGTATAGCAATGTAAGGTTAGTATAGCAATGTGTGTTAGTATATCAATGTATGTTAGTATAGCAATGTGTGTTAGTATAGCAATGTATGGTTAGTATAGCAATGTATGGTTAGTATAGCAATGTATGGTTAATATAGCAATGTATGGTTAATATAGCAATGTGTGTTAATATAGCAATGTGTGTTAGTACAGCAATGTATGGTTAGTATAGCAATGTGTGTTAGTACAGCAATGTATGGTTAGTATAGCAATGTGTGTTAGTATAGCAATGTAAGGTTAGTATAGCAATGTGTGTTAGTATATCAATGTATGTTAGTATAGCAATGTGTGTTAGTATAGCAATGTATGGTTAGTATAGCAATGTATGGTTAGTATAGCAATGTATGGTTAATATAGCAATGTGTGTTAATATAGCAATGTGTGTTAGTATAGCAATGTATGGTTAGTATAGCAATGTGTGTTAATACAGCAATGTGTGTTAGTATAGCAATGTGTGTTAGTACAGCAATGTATGGTTAGTATAGCAATGTGTGTTAGTATAGCAATGTAAGGTTAGTATAGCAATGTGTGTTAGTATATCAATGTATGTTAGTATAGCAATGTGTGTTAGTATAGCAATGTATGGTTAGTATAGCAATGTATGGTTAGTATAGCAATGTATGGTTAATATAGCAATGTGTGTTAATATAGCAATGTGTGTTAGTATAGCAATGTATGGTTAGTATAGCAATGTGTGTTAGTACAGCAATGTATGGTTAGTATAGCAATGTGTGTTAGTACAGCAATGTATGGTTAGTATAGCAATGTGTGTTAGTATAGCAATGTAAGGTTAGTATAGCAATGTGTGTTAGTATAGCAATGTGTGTAAGTATAGCAATGTGTGTTAGTATAGCAAGGTATGGTTAGTATAGCAATGTATGGTTAGTATAGCAATGTATGTTAGTATAGCAATGTATAGTACAGCAATTTAAGGTTAGTATAGCAATGTGAGGTTAGCATAGCAATGTGTGTTAGTATAGCAATGTATGGTTAGTATAGCAATGTGTGTTAATATAGAAATGTGTGTTAGTATAGCAATGTATGGTTAGTATAGCAATGTGTGTTAGTACAGCAATGTATGGTTAGTATAGCAATGTGTGTTAGTACAGCAATGTATGGTTAGTATAGCAATATGTGTTAGTACAGCAATGTATGGTTAGTATAGCAATGTGTTTTAGTATAGCAATGTATGGTTAGTATAGCAATGTATGGTTAGTATAGCAATGTATGGTTAGTATAACAATGTATGGTAAGTATAGCAATGTGTGTTAGTATAGCAATGTAAGGTTAGTATAGCAATGTATGGTTAGTATAGCAATGTATGTTAGTATAGCAATGTATGGTTAGTATAGCAATGTATGGTTAGTATAGCAATGTATGTTAGTATAGCAATGTGTGTTAGTACAGCAATGTGTGTTAGTACAGCAATGTATGGTTAGTATAGCAATGTATGTTAGTATAGCAATGTATGGTTAGTATAGCAATGTGTGTTAGTATAGCAATGTGTGTTAGTACAGCAATGTATGGTTAGTATAGCAATGTATGGTTAGTATAGCAATGTATGTTAGTATAGTAATGTATGGTTAGTATAGTAATGTGTGTTAGTATAGTAATGTATGGTTAGTATAGCAATGTGTGTTAGTATAGTAATGTATGGTTAGTATAGCAATGTATGTTAGTATAGCAATGTGTGTTAGTATAGCAATGTATGGTTAGTATAGCAATGTATGGTTAGTATAGCAATGTATGTTAGTATAGCAATGTATGGTTAGTATAGTAATGTGTGTTAGTATAGTAATGTATGGTTAGTATAGCAATGTGTGTTAGTATAGCAATATATGTTAGTATAGCAATATATGTTAGTATAGCACTGTATGGTTAGTATAGCAATGTGTGTTAGTACAGCAATGTATGGTTAGTATAGCAATGTATGTTAGTATAGCAATGTATGGTTAGTATAGCAATGTGTGTTAGTATAGCAATGTGTTTTAGTACAGCAATGTATGGTTAGTATAGCAATGTATGGTTAGTACAGCAATGTATGGTTAGTATAGCAATGTGTGTTAGTATAGCAATGTGTGTTAGTATAGCAATGTATGGTTTAGTATAGCAATGTATGGTAAGTATAGCAATGTATGTTAGTATAGCAATGTATGGTTAGTATAGTAATAATGTGTGTTAGTATAGTAATGTATGGTTAGTATAGCAATGTATGGTTTGTAGAGCAATGTATGTTAGTATAGCAATGTGTGTTAGTATAGCAATGTGTGTTAGTACAGCAATTTATGGTTAGTATAGCAATGTATGTTAGTATAGCAATGTATGGTTAGTATAGCAATGTGTGTTAGTATAGCAATGTGTGTTAGTACAGCAATGTATGGTTAGTATAGCAATGTGTGTTAGTACAGCAATGTATGGTTAGTATAGCAATGTGTATTAGTATAGTAATGTATGGTTAGTATAGCAATGTATGGTTAGTATAGCAATGTGTGGTTAGTATAGCAATGAATGGTTAGTATAGCAATGTATGGTTAGTATAGTAATGTGTGGTTAGTATAGCAATGTGTGGTTAGTATAGCAATGTATGGTTAGTATAGTAATGTGTGTTTAGTATAGCAATGTGTGTTAGTACAGCAATGTAGGGTTAGTATAGCAATGTGTGTTAGTACAGCAATGTATGGTAAGTATAGCAATGTGTGTTAGTACAGCAATGTAGGGTTAGTATAGCAATGTGTGTTAATATAGCAATGTGTTTTAGTATAGCAATGTATGGTTAGTATAGCAATGTATGGTTAGTATAACAATGTATAGTAAGTATAGCAATGTGTGTTAGTATAGCATAGTAAGGTTAGTATGGCAATGTATGGTTAGTATAGCAATGTATGTTAGTATAGCAATGTATGGTTAGTATAGCAATGTATGGTTAGTATAGCAATGTATGGTTAGTATAGCAATGTATGTTAGTATAGCAATGTGTGTTAGTACAGCAATGTGTGTTAGTACAGCAATGTATGGTTAGTATAGCAATGTATGTTAGTATAGCAATGTATGGTTAGTATAGCAATGTGTGTTAGTACAGCAATGTATGGTTAGTATAGTAATGTATGGTTAGTATAGCAATGTATGTTAGTACAGCAATGTATGGTTAGTATAGCAATGTATGGTTAGTATAGCAATGTATGTTAGTATAGCAATGTGTTTTAGTACAGCAATGTATGGTTAGTATAGTAATGTATGGTTAGTATAGCAATGTGTGTTAGTATAGTAATGTATGGTTAGTATAGCAATGTATGTTAGTATAGCAATGTGTGTTAGTATAGCAATGTATGGTTAGTATAGCAATGTATGGTTAGTATAGCAATGTATGTTAGTATAGCAATGTATGGTTAGTATAGTAATGTGTGTTAGTATAGTAATGTATGGTTAGTATAGCAATGTATGGTTAGTATAGCAATATATGTTAGTATAGCAATGTGTGTTAGTATAGCAATGTTTGTTAGTACAGCAATGTATGGTTAGTATAGCAATGTATGTTAGTATAGCAATGTATGGTTAGTATAGCAATGTGTGTTAGTATAGCAATGTGTTTTAGTACAGCAATGTATGGTTAGTATAGCAATGTATGGTTAGTATAGCAATGTATGGTTAGTATAGCAATGTGTGTTAGTACAGCAATGTGTGTTAGTACAGCAATGTATGGTTAGTATAGCAATGTGTGTTAGTATAGCAATGTGTGTTAGTATAGCAATGTATGGTTAGTATAGCAATGTATGTTAGTATAGCAATGTATGGTTAATATAGTAATGTGTGTTAGTATAGTAATGTATGGTTAGTATAGCAATGTATGGTTTGTAGAGCAATGTATGTTAGTATAGCAATGTGTGTTAGTATAGCAATGTGTGTTAGTACAGCAATGTATGGTTAGTATAGCAATGTATGTTAGTATAGCAATGTATGGTTAGTATAGCAATGTGTGTTAGTATAGCAATGTGTGTTAGTACAGCAATGTATGGTTAGTATCGCAATGTATGGTTAGTATATCAATGTGTGTTAGTACAGCAATGTATGGTTAGTATAGCAATGTGTGTTAATATAGTAATGTATGGTTAGTATAGCAATGTATGGTTAGTATAGTAATGTGTGGTTAGTATAGCAATGAATGGTTAGTATAGCAATGTATGGTTAGTATAGTAATGTGTGGTTAGTATAGCAATGTGTGGTTAGTATAGCAATGTATGGTTAGTATAGTAATGTGTGGTTAGTATAGCAATGTGTGTTAGTACAGCAATGTAGGGTTAGTATAATAATGTATGGTTAGTATAGCAATGTATGGTTAGTATAGCAATGTATGGTTAGTATAGCAATGTATGGTTAGTATAACAATGTATGGTTAGTATAGCAATGTGTGTTAGTACAGCAATGTATGGTTAGTATAGCAATGTATGGTTAGTACAGCAATGTATGGTTAGTATAACAATGTATGGTTAGTATAGCAATGTGTGTTAGTACAGCAATGTATGGTTAGTATAGCAATTTATGGTTAATATAGCAATGTGTGTTAGTACAGCAATGTATGGTTAGTACAGCAATGTATGGTTAGTATAGCAATGTATGGTTAGTATAGCAATGTATGGTTAGTATAACAATGTATGGTTAGTATAGCAATGTGTGTTAGTACAGCAATGTATGGTTAGTATAGCAATGTATGGTTAGTACAGCAATGTATGGTTAGTATAACAATGTATGGTTAGTATAGCAATGTGTGTTAGTACAGCAATGTATGGTTAGTATAGCAATTTATGGTCAGTATAGCAATGTTTGTTAGTACAGCAATGTATGGTTAGTATAGCAATGTATGTTAGTATAGCAATGTATGGTTAGTATAGCAATTTATGGTTAGTATAGCAATGTTTGTTAGTACAGCAATGTATGGTTAGTATAGCAATGTATGTTAGTATAGCAATGTATGGTTAGTATAGCAATGTGTGTTAGTATAGCAATGTGTTTTAGTACAGCAATGTATGGTTAGTATAGCAATGTATGGTTAGTATAGCAATGTATGGTTAGTATAGCAATGTGTGTTAGTACAGCAATGTGTGTTAGTACAGCAATGTATGGTTAGTATAGCAATGTGTGTTAGTATAGCAATGTGTGTTAGTATAGCAATGTATGGTTAGTATAGCAATGTATGGTTAGTATAGCAATGTATGTTAGTATAGCAATGTATGGTTAATATAGTAATGTGTGTTAGTATAGTAATGTATGGTTAGTATAGCAATGTATGGTTTGTAGAGCAATGTATGTTAGTATAGCAATGTGTGTTAGTATAGCAATGTGTGTTAGTACAGCAATGTATGGTTAGTATAGCAATGTATGTTAGTATAGCAATGTATGGTTAGTATAGCAATGTGTGTTAGTATAGCAATGTGTGTTAGTACAGCAATGTATGGTTAGTATCGCAATGTATGGTTAGTATATCAATGTGTGTTAGTACAGCAATGTATGGTTAGTATAGCAATGTGTGTTAATATAGTAATGTATGGTTAGTATAGCAATGTATGGTTAGTATAGTAATTTGTGGTTAGTATAGCAATGAATGGTTAGTATAGCAATGTATGGTTAGTATAGTAATGTGTGGTTAGTATAGCAATGTGTGGTTAGTATAGCAATGTATGGTTAGTATAGTAATGTGTGGTTAGTATAGCAATGTGTGTTAGTACAGCAATGTAGGGTTAGTATAATAATGTATGGTTAGTATAGCAATGTATGGTTAGTATAGCAATGTGTGTTAGTAC
>JAWPHD010010656.1:0-91577 GCA_037043455.1 Cyrtodaria siliqua
GTTCCTTGTTCACACATTGTTGTGGTCAAGTTCACAATATTTGTCATAAGCGGCACACAATTGAATCATATGTCAATGACCGTTGTTGGAACTCGTACAGTAAATATAAAGTTAACGTGACATTACAAGCAGGGACATTATATACGTACTTCCAGTTAAACGAGATCAACAGCACTAAAGAACAGAACTCGACATTTCCCCGACACCATTGTTATATAGGTAAGGGATCGACAACACTTAATAATAGGACCCTGCACTGCCCTTATACTATTATTATATACTTGTACGTTTAAATGATCAACAGCACTGTCCTTACATCATTATAATATGTGCAATGGATCAACAGCACTTAAGAATGAGACCCGGCCCTGCCCTGACACCATTATTAGTCCCCCACACCGTTGGATAGCGGTGTGTCGCGTACCAAAAAAGGTCACTGTGACCTCTGTCATAGAAAATGCTTGTCCGGACCGTATTTTCAATACTATAACATTTAGAGATACCAAACTTGATATTTGATACATCTTGGGATAGCGGTGTGTCGCATACAAAAATAAGGTCACAGTGACCTTGACATGTGACCTCTGTCATAGAAAATGTTCCGAAAATGCTTGTCCGGGCCATATTTTCAATACTATAAGACTTAGAGATACCAAACTTGGTATGTGGATACATCATGGGATAATGGTGTGTCGCATACCAAATAAGGTCACTGTGACCTTGAACTTGATCTGTGACCTCTGTCATAGAAAATGCTTGTCCGGACCGTATTTTCAATACTATAACACTTAGAGATACCAAACTTGGTATGTGAATACATCTTGGGATAGCGATGTGTCGCGTGCCAAAAAAAGGTCATTTTGACCTTGACCTGTGAGCTGGGTCATAGACAATGCTTGTCCGGACCGTATTTTCAATACTATAACACTTAGAGATACCAAACTTGGTATGTGAATACATCTTGGGATAGTGGTGTGTAGCGTACCAAAATAAGGTCATTGTGACCTTGTCCTGTGACATCTGCCATAGAAAAAGCTTGTCCGGACCGTTTTTTCAATACTATAACACTATGAGACACCAAACTTGGTATGTGAATACATCTTGGGATAGCGGTGTGTCGCGTACCAAAATAAGGTCATTGTGACCTTGACCTTGATCTTTGACCTCCATCATAGAAAATGTCTGGAAAATGTTTGTCTGGGACTGTGGGGGGCTATGGATTGCCTGCAATTCTTGATGCTCTTGTTATGAATGTAAAGAATCAAACGCACTTAAGAATGGGACCGGCACTGCCCTTTATACATAAAGGATCAACAGCACTTAAGCATAGGACCCGGACCTGCCCGACAACATTTGTGTATGCGTAATGGATCAACAACACTTAATATTGGGACCCGGCCCTACCCTGACACCATTATAATTATATATGTAAAGGATCAAACTCACTTTAAAATGGGACCCGGCAATGCCCTTACACCATTATTATATGCGTAAAGGATCAACAACACTTAAGAATGGGACCCAGCCCTGCCCTGACGCCATTATAATTATATATGTAAAGGATCAAACGCACTTAAGAATGGACCCGGCACTGTCCTGACACCATTATTATGTATGTAAAGGATCAAACGCACTTAAGAATGGGACCCGGCACTGCCCTGACACCATTATTATGTATGTAAAGGATCAAACGCACTTAAGAATGGGACCCGGCCCTGCCCTGACACCATTATTATGTATGTAAAGGATCAAACGCACTTAAGAATGGGACCCTGCCCTGCCCTGACACCATTATTATGTATGTAAAGGATCAAACGCACTTAAGAATGGGACCCGGCACTGCCCTGACACCATTATTATATATGTAAAGGATCAAACGCACTTAAGAATGGGACCCTGCCCTGCCCTGACACCATTATTATTTATGTAAATGATCAAACTCACTTAAGAATGGGACCCGGCCCTGCGATGACACCATTATTATTTATGTAAATGATCAAACTCACTTAAGAATGGGACCCGGCACTTCCCTGACACCATTATTATTTATGTAAATGGTCAAACGCACTTAAGAATGGGACCGTGCACTGCCCTGACACCATTATTATATAATATTATGTAAAGGATCAAACTCACCCTGCCCTGACACCATTATTATTTATGTAAAGGATCAAATTCACTTAAGAATGGGACCCGGCCCTGCCCTGACACCGTTATTATTTGTGTAAAGAATCAAACGCACCTTATAATAAGACCTACACTGCCCAGACATCTAAAGGCTCAAACGCACTTAAGAATGGGACCCGGCACTGCCCTGACACCATTATTATATATGTAAATGATCAAACGCACTTAAGAATGGGACCCGGCACTGCCCTGACACCATTATTATGTATGTAAAGGATCAAACTCACTTAAGAATGGGACCCGGCCCTGCCCTGACACCATTATTATATAAGTAAGTAAGTAAGTAAATATTTTAAAGGAATGGGATCTGGCACTGCCCTGACCCCATTAATATTTATGTATAGGATCAAACGCACTTAAGCATTATTATATACGCAAATGATTAACAGCGAATAAGAATGGGACCCGGCCCTGCCCTGACACCATTATTATATTTTTTTTATATACGTAAGGGATCGCCAACACTTAAGAATGGGACCCAGCACTGCCCTTACACCATTATTATATATAGTGTTTTTTTCACTGCCGCTCCTTAAAGGGACACATGGCAATCTTGAGTTTTATTCAAACATTTACATTTGCTCCTCGATTTAGGTATCCTGCGTCATTTTGACTTTAAAACGGCTTGCATATAATTAAATAAAACAAGAGGCCCAAGAGGGCCTGTGAACGCTCTACTGGCTGTTATACCATTGATGAATCGAGTCGTACTACATGGTGTCTAGAGTGTACACAAGGTTTTTAAGTAGTTGACCTAGTGACCTAGTTTTTAACCCCATGTGACCCATTTTCGAACTTGACCAAAATATAATTAAGACAACATTTCGACAAAGTTGCATCAAGCTCGGGTCAAAAATATGGCCTCTAGAGTGTACACAAGGTTTTTCCAATATTTGACCTAGTGACCTAGTTTTTGACCCCACATGACCCATTTTCGAACTTGACCGAGATTTCATTGAGACAAACAATTAAGATAAACATTCTGACAAAGTTGCATCAACCTCGGGTCAAAAATATGGCCTCTAGAGTGTACACAAGGTTTTTCCAATATTTGACCTAGTGACCTAGTTTTTAACTTCATGTGACCCATTTCCAAACTTGATCAAGATATAATTAAGATAAACAATTTGACAAAGTTTCATCAAGATTGGGTAACAAATATGACCTCTAAAATGTACACAAGTTTTTTCAAGTATTTGACCTAGTGACCTAGTTTTTGACCCCACATGACCCATTTTTGAACTTGACCGAGATTTCATTGAGACAAACATTCTGACAAAGTTTCATCAAGATCGGGTCAAAAATATGGCCTCTAGAGTGTACACACGGTTTTTCCAAAGTTTGACCTAGTGACCTAGTTTTTAATACCATGTGATCCATTTTTGAACTTGACCAAGATATAATTATGACAAACATTTTGACAAAGTTTCATCAAGATTGGGTCAGAAATACGGCTTCTAAAGTGTACACAAGGTTTTTCAAGTATTTGACCTAGTGACCTAGTTTTTAACCCCATGTGACCCATTTTCCAACTTGACCAAGATATAATTAAGACAAACATTCTGACAAAGTTGCATCAAGCTCGGGTCAAAAATATGGCCTCTAGAGTGTACACAAGGTTTTTCCAATATTTGACCTAGTGACCTAGTTTTTGACCCCACATGACCCATTTTCGACCTTGACCGATATTTCATTGAGACAAACATTCTGACAAAGTTTTATGATGATTGCATCAGAAATGTGGCCTCTAGAGTGTACACAAGCAAAAGATAACGGACGACGGACGGACGGACGACGGACAACACACCATCCCATAAGCTCTGCTGGCCCTTGGCCAGTAGAGCTAAAAATGAGATTTCAATTTTCTTCAACTTTTTGTCAAATTTTTAAGTATATTATTGGTGCAATATTATAAAAAGTTAGTAATATGCACACATAATTTGCTTTGAACTATTCTAACAATTAATATTAATGATTGAACAAATGCAAGTTAAGAGAAAAACTAACGGGACGCCGTGAGTTTTTTAAAAATCAAGATTGCCGTGTGTCCCTTTAAGAAATCCTTTTTGAATATTAAAGTTTTTCAATTATCAGATTGAGTTCCCATTTTGTTTTATACGTGCAACATGTACAGCCACAATAAAATGTCATTTATAAAACCTTTTTTACATTCGAGCTTTCGTTTATTTGCCACTTTTGTTTTTTTATGAATCCTCATTGGAATAAAAAACCGTGTAGTAATCTCTAAAAAGTAATTATCCTTCATTTACTTCCTTTTAAAATATTAAAATACTTAGAACTGGTATTTAGCTTAGCAGAATTCCATTGTATGACTATATATGACCCACTCGGGAATTGGGAACGTCAATTGTTGTTTTCGTAAATGGTATTTTATAACCTCTCGTGATAAGCCGAATAAAAAATATATTTTTCCAGGAACATGTTGAAAGGATAATAAACCGATCTTGATTTAAGAAGATTATGATTATATCAATAAAATCATACCCACCCTTGACGCTAAACGCTTGTTAATCTCTTAAGATCTTACAGACCAGGCCTAATGGGCCGGTGACTTAAGACCAAACCGGGTCGATCACCTGATATGGGACAGGGATACATATTACTACGCTTCAAAATATGATATAACATTCGTGACACTCTTCTTGAAAGCATTTTGTTTAACCTGTCATAGCATAGGAAAGTCTGCCCGTGCGCAGTCAAGTTCTTCTGCGACGCTTGATTGTTTTCAAGACACACGCCTAGAACTGTTCTTCTAAAAAATAATTAACGCGGCAGCCATTTTACCGAGATTATGGTATCGTTTCTGATTGGCTGATACGGACTCACATTCTATCGAAAATATACAGAAAGGCAGAAAGTCACTTAATTACAAAATAAACAAAGAGGAAACTTTATCATTATATCAACGAACTAAACGTGGATGGTCGACACTATTATAATACAAATAATAATAATTACAGACGTGTGTTTCCGGTTTCAATATTTTTTTCTGCATAAATGGTCAAGACGTTTGTATTTAAAATCAAGCGTCGAAGATGACCAAGACTACCCCGTGCGACATCGCAGTCTCTGTCGGTTGGGGTATTTTATTGAAACTTGTGTCACGTTTATTGTATTATGGACACTTCCGTGAAATACAGTACATAATTTATACATATACATATATAGGACAATGACTTCATTCGATGATTGCCCTAAGCAATAATTAAATAAATCAGACTTATTTCCCATGAAGTGATTCACATAAGTATGATTATTGTCATATTGCCAGTAAAAACAATTAAATCAGGAAATCTTACGAAACATTAGATTGCGGTTGTTGATTAAAAGCAATCGTCCAAAGATGATTAAACGTCGATGATTATCAGTTTATCTGTGATTGACAAGCTAAACCCGGACATTTTGTCACAAATTAATAATTGAATATAGCCATGACATGTCAAGGGAACATTTTACTTTTTGGGATCTACGTGACAATTTATAACAAGGTTAGCGTGTATCATCATATTTTGAAATACTGATTCAGTAAACATTGTAAGTTATTATATAATAAAAGTTCAACATATAATAGAGTATGGTCTCATCGAGGCGTTGATTTAAACATCGAGATTGTGTTTAAAGCAATCAATGAGATGCGATCATACTCTGTTTGTTTTATAGCTTGTCCATTCCAGCTGTCTGTTTTACTATAACTTCCAATAACTGGTAGTTAGAGTAAAACTGTCATTATGACAGTTGCTATTTTCAATTAAATGATTTACAACTGTGCAAATACAAAGGAAATGTCAACCATGCTACACATACATGTATATGTGTATGTACACATCAGCGTATGTAAAAAATCCTTCCTATATTTCGCAAGTGGATTCATGAGTTGGAAGGCTTTCCCTTCATAATTGGCCCGGATGTTGTGTCAAAGTTCGACCCGTGCGTTGTTAGTAGTAGCTTTTCGCACTTAACCCGATATAAATGTTCTCCGAAAGCTGGCGCAAAAAAGCAAAACAACAACAACAAAAGAAAAAACACACGCACACAACACGAATACGTCAACACGCTTAATATTTTGGCCGGCAAATATTTCCTTGGATATTTATTAGTGGGGCTATTTTTTTTCTCGTTGGTGCCCCACGGCTTTGCGGCAAAAAAAATCAACTTAAGTGCGACTGCAAATAAACGGTCAATCTTTATATAAGCACCATATGTTTTTCTGTGCACAGATTAAAGGGACACACGGCAATCTTGATTTTTTTAAACCGTTAGTTTTTCTCTTAACTTGCATTTGTTCAATCATTAATATTAATTATTAGAATAGTTTAAGGCAAATCATTTTTATATATTACTAACTTTTTATAATATTGCACCAATAATATATTTAAAAACTTAGTAAAATAGTGAAGAAAACTGTATTTCTCAATTTTTTATTTAATTATATGCAAGCAGTTTTAAAGTCATAATATCTGAATAAAACTCAAGATTGCCATGTGTCCCTTTAAACATATTGCGCGGTACAGAGACCTAGTATTAAAGTGGACGTATTTCCACACTAAATTTGCGCGTGACATATAATTTTGAGTGCATGACGATGACGCGGCAATTTATTAATTCAGTGTATAATGACATTTGGTTTTCCACGCTTACTTCTTCTTACACAATACACAAGTTATTCCCCCGAGACTCGTCAAATTTCGGGTTTCCAAATGAAGAAATAAACAGATTTACCGCCAATGCTCAAATTACTTTTTGTACGATTTGAAACAATTAGTATCATATTAATTATTATCTGATCTGAAGAAGATTAAATAACACTAGCATAGACAGTCGCGAACATAGATTGAATAAGACTGAATAATAATACTTTAAAGAAACACATGGCAATCTTGGTGTTTTCTGTTTATTAAATAAACACAAACTCACGGCGACCGTTAGTGTTTCTACATAACTTGCATTAATTGTGTTCAATCATTAATAATAATGAAAAGAATAATATTAAGCAAATTGTTTGAGCACATTATTAACTTGTGATTATATTGCACCAATAACATATTTAAACCTATGATAGAATAAGACTGAAAACTAGATGTTTTATTTAATTATATGCAAGCAGGTTTCAAGTTAAAATGATTTTAAATTAATATATGGAGTCGCTTATTTTGATGCTTAATAAAAACTGCAAGATTGCCGAGTGTCTCTTTACAGTAAGGCTGAGTGACACTTTTTTTTTTTTTTTTTTTTTTTTTTACAAGGGTGTGGTTTTCCAAACAAAATGACTGGTTATCATATATCCCAGTTCACCTACGTTTAACAATAGATATTATTGTTTTTAAAGAGATTGTGTTATCAATGGCTTATTAAAAAATGACGAAAATATAATGAATGAAACGGGTTTTTAAAATAGATAGTACTATTTAAAAAAAAAACGTGTAGTAATTATATATCTTTTAAATAATTTTAACAATACAATTATATATATGATTATAGATAAGATTATATTCACAAAAGGATCCATATCTATTGATATGACTCTCAATTGATTGGCACGAGACTACGAAGACATCTGGCTGTACGAAGCCGTGAAAGAAACAATAAACAATTAGTGTCGAATTTCCAGTTAGTGTCTGCTACGTCATGGTTTGGCGCCTGATATTTCATATTTATCAGTTTAATACTTATGTATTATGACCTAATCATCACTTAGGTGATTGTAAAAAAGGCACAATAAGAAACGAACGATATATTTGTAATGTGTTCCCCTACATAAGACGAATTTAGATTTTGAAGAACAACGGACAGCTTCCAAATCGCAGTTTAGCTAATCTTTAACAATGTTTAGAGTTGATGACAAAAAAAAATCGAACAACCACAAAAAACATGTCATAACTTCTTTTCCATATATTAAAGGGACACATGGCAATCTTTAAATTCATTATCAAGCATTACAATAGCATCTCGATTTATTAATCCAGTATCATTTTGTCTTCAAATCTGCTTGAATATACAATTTTGAGTTTTCAACTTTTCGTCATATTTCGACTATACGTTTGAATATATTATTATTGGTGACATGTAATCAACAGTTAGTAATAGTTTCTTTATACTATTCTTATATTTAATATTAATGAATGAACTAATGCAATGTATGGAGACAAAGTAACGGGACTCCGTGAGTTTAAAAAAACTAGATTGCCGTGTGTCCCTTTAAGATTAATACATTTGTTCCCTCTGAATTTGCTACATCACTATACCCTGACACCCACCGCACTTATCCTTACAGAAATAAGAGACTAAACTGGTTGCATTGACCACCACACTCGCCCGGACATGAGGAAAGGAACAATACAGTTTATGAGTACAGATCTATCAATAAGAAAGGAGAACAATTCAAGAGTGTATCAACAAGGGTATAGAACAAGGCAAGAGTGTATCAACGAGCAAAAAAAACGAGTCAAGAGGGTATCAAGAAAGAAAGTGAAAAAAATAAAACGTACAAAGCTATCAGCAAGGAAAGGGGAACAATTCAAAAGTACAAAGCTATCAACAAGGAAATGGGAACAATTCAAAAGTACAAATATATCAACAAGGAAAGGGGGAACAATTCAAAAGTACAAAGCTATCAACAAGGAAAGGGAACACTACAAGAGTATATGGCTATATACACGAATATGGAACACTACAGGAGTATATGACTATATACACGAGTATGGAACACTACAGGAGTATATGGCTATATACACGAATATGGAACACTACAGGAGTATATGACTATATACACGAGTATGGAACACTACAGGAGTATATGACTATATACACGAATATGGAACACTACAGGAGTATATGACTATATACACGAGTATGGAACACTACAGGAGTATATGACTATATACACGAATATGGAACACTACAGGAGTATATGACTATATACACGAGTACGGAACACTACAGGAGTATATGGCTATATACACGAATATGGAACACTACAGGAGTATATGGCTATATACACGAGTATGGAACACTACAGGAGTATATGGCTATATACACGAGTATGGAACACTACAGGAGTATATGACTATATACACGAATATGGAACACTACAGGAGTATATGACTATATACACGAGTATGGAACACTACAGGAGTATATGGCTATATACACGAGTATGGAACACTACAGGAGTATATGACTATATACACGAGTATGGAACACTACATGAGTATATGACTATATACACGAGTATGGAACACTACATGAGTATATGACTATATACACGAGTATGGAACACTACAGGAGTATATGACCATATACACGAATATGGAACACTACAGGAGTATATGGCTATATACACGAATATGGAACACTACAGGAGTATATGGCTATATACACGAATATGGAACACTACAGGAGTATATGACTATATACACGAATATGGAACACTACAGGAGTATATAACTATATACACGAGTATGGAACACTACAGAAGTATATGACTATATACACGAATATGGAACACTACAGGAGTATATGGCTATATACACGAGTATGGAACACTACAGGAGTATATGACTATATACACGAATATGGAACACTACAGGAGTATATGACCATATACACGAATATGGAACACTACAGGAGTATATGGCTATATACACGAGTATGGAACACTACAGGAGTATATGACCATATACACGAGTATGGAACACTACAGGAGTATATGACTATATACACGAATATGGAACACTACAGGAGTATATGGCTATATACACGAGTATGGAACACTACAGGAGTATATGGCTATATACACGAATATGGAACACTACAGGAGTATATGACCATATACACGAATATGGAACACTACAGGAGTATATGGCTATATACACGAATATGGAACACTACATTAGTATATGACCATATACACGAGTATGGAACACTACAGGAGTATATGGCCATATACACGAATATGGAACACTACAGGAGTATATGACTATATACACGAATATGGAACACTACAGGAGTATATGACCATATACACGAATATGGAACACTACAGGAGTATATGGCTATATACACGAATAAGGAACACTACAGGAGTATATGACTATATACACGAATATGGAACACTACAGAAGTATATGACTATACACACGAATATGGAACACTACAGGAGTATATGACCATATACACGAATATGGAACACTACAGGAGTATATGGCTATATACACGAATATGGAACACTACAGGAGTATATCACTATATACACAAATATGGAACACTACTATATACACGAATATTGAACACTACAGGAGTATATGGCTATATACACGAATATGGAACACTACAGAAGTATATGACTATATACACGAATTTGGAACACTACAGGAGTATATGACTATATACACGAGTATGGAACACTACAGGAGTATATGACCATATACACGAATATGGAATACTACAGGAGTATATGACTATATACACGAATATGGAACACTACAGTAGTATATGACTATATACACGAATATGGAACACTACAGTAGTATATGACTATATACACGAATATGGAACTGTAGGATTACAATATACGCAGCACATACTACTTGAAGCACAATCAAACGGACTGTTCCAAAAGAGAAGAAAATGGGACGGACAGTCAATGATGAATATCATAAAGGACAGACATACGACCACACTTTTAAACAGCACAATTTTACCTTTTTTTTGCGATAAAATGTCTATATTCCTGACAAATATCGCTGGTACATGTACGAGCACCATTTTGGTCCAAAGATTAAAACACTTGTAAGGGGGACACCTACCCCAAAACCCCTCGCCACTCGGGCGCTCCTGAACATAATTGAGTTGTGGAACCTAACTGGACCTAACTGAGTTAGTTTAAACTTATTTATTTTACATCGATTATAACGAAAGCTCTCTGAGC
Organism: Cyrtodaria siliqua; assembly: GCA_037043455.1. Lineage (NCBI taxonomy): Eukaryota > Metazoa > Mollusca > Bivalvia > Adapedonta > Hiatellidae > Cyrtodaria > Cyrtodaria siliqua. Next base: position 11,135 of record JAWPHD010010656.1, read on the forward strand.
AAATGTAGATAAAGTTTCTTGCTCAGGGACCCAACACAAATGGTCATGTCGGGGATCGAACCCACGGCTTTTCGATCCTGGGTCCAATGCTCTACCACTAGACCACAGCGCTACAATTGAATCTAACTAGACCTCTACTGAGTTATGGAACCTAACTGGGTGAAAATTGAGTTATGGAAGCTAACCTGACCCAATGAGTTATGGAACCTAAATGGGTCTAACTGAGTTATGGAACATAACTGGACCTAACTAAGTTATGGAACCTAACTGGATCTAACTGAGTTATGGAACATAACTGGGTATAACTGAGTGATGGAACTGTACTGGGTCTAACTGAGTTATGGAACCTAACTGGACCTAACTGAGTTACGAACCCTAACTGAGTTAAGAAACCTAACTGAGTTATCGAACCTAACTGGACCAGATTGAGTAATGGAACCTAACTGGACCTAAATGAGTTAAGGATCCTAGCTGGAAAGTTTAATTTGCCGTTTTGTTACCTCATATGAAGTAGGTTTTGCGAGTTAGTCAGAATAACGTGTCTTGGTGGAAGTTGTATGGATTATTGTTCTGTAATTTTGAACAGGTCAGAAACGTTACGAACCCATCTCGAATTCAGAAAACCACAAAAATAGTAAAAATCACAACTGCGTAAAAACCGAGATAAGAAAGACCAAGTTTACGAATTAGTCCATGGCAACGCATGGTTACGGGATCAAAAACAATCGGACGGCTGGATTCGTCATCGCATTTGCTAAAATATATACAATTTATCATATCAAATTTCAAAACAGGTCTTCAGTTACGCTACCGTGACTCGCCAAAGTTCTGTACTACTACGATAATTGTTATCCCCCGCCATCTTGCCTTCCCACACAACATTGCGTGAGCCATCAGATAAATATACCCTTTTTTGTGGAAACTTTATTCATTGTCATTATTCCTTTTATTCATAACACGAATATGTTTAATCATATCATGATGTATTGTTTCTTTAAACATCTTAATTTCAGTACTACAATTTGTTTTTACGATCTTTTTGTATGAAGTGTCAAAGGTCATGTATTAAGATATAAATCGGTGTCGTCTTCCTTATTGTGTTCCATTTTAAACATTGAATGAGTTATTGGTTTTTGAAAATCGTATCGCCCATGACTCCTAGAAAGGTCAGCGTGATAATTACGTAATTGTAATAATCACTCTATTTGTTTTCGTTATATACTTGTGTGTATTGTGCTTGCGAATAACACCATGTTAACATTGATAATAATCTGAATATACGGGTCACGAAATCTTAAGGATATGTTGACACTAAAACCAAAATATAATAAATATAAAAAGAAACATATAGCATTTAAAAAGGAAATCGGATCGTGCCTATTTACTACTGCTATAATATTCAATAAACAAGGCACGATGTGTGTTCAATAGTTTTGTCAAGTCATTTCGGATGAGTTTATTTGCACATGCACTAATTCGGTATCATGTAATTATTGTTTATGGAAATAGATTATATTGGAAAACTCGACGACTGGGCGAGTTTTGTCATAAACATCTTACGTATTAAGTCATGTACGTTTAAATCGAACTCATCGAGTCCACTCTGTGTGGCTGAAAGTAGATCCGGTGCTAGGTCGTGAAATGTGTGCACCGTATGTTACTTTTCATGAACAGAATCAACAACACTGAGTCTGCTACTTTTCTCTCTTCTTTGTGTTCGGTGCTTCCAATCCACACTAGCATTTGTTTAGTAACACACAGGGACTAATAATTATGCGTTACTGTTGGGCAAATAACGGCAATATTACACTATAAAACCCATTATCAAAACTATCAAAGTGTTCAGGTCATATAATAATGCATATGTGCCGATTAAAAGTATAGGTTTATTGACGGCTGGGCCTGGTTGGTAAAAGCCGTTTATATTGTATCAATAGAGGTTGAATTCTCAAAGTATGTAAGTCGTCAGTAGGTTTAGAAACGGTTTACATCTGTTATAAAATGTGCCTATTGATGGCGGACAGGGACTTTAGGGATAGGGATAGTGGAGCGCTGTGGTCTAGTGGTAGAGTGTTGGACCCATGATCCAAACGTCGTGGGTTCGATCCCCTCCATAACCATAAGCGTTGTGTCCCAGAGCAAGACACTTTATCTGCATTGCTTAGTACTGGTTCTACCAGAAGTATCTTAGAAGCGAATAGCTTACAACTGGTATAGAATATGTAAGTCATTTAAAACGTCATTTTAGATGGTATAGGGACAACAACCTTAGAGTGAGATGAGATTCTGAAGACTGACGGTTTTCCATTAAACACGCCTCTAACCTACTTTCTGTATTTGACGTCTTGATACTATGAATAAATGAATGATGTTTTATGGCACGTCGACACATAAATAGGTCATATTGTGCGCAAAAACTGATGAATGAATGAATGGTGTTTTACGGCACGTCGACACATAAATAGGTCATATTGTGCGCAAAAACTGATGAATGATGATAAAATTAAGGACTAATTAAAAATTAATGTAAATATATAAAGATGAAAGATGAATAAATGAAGGATTAATTAGTATTGATAATATACCCTATATACTAGATCAGAATCCTGATAAATGGACTGGACACTATGTTACAAAACACAATGATTAATTAATTATGAATTATTATCAGACAAATACCTAGTCTACTCGGCAAACGACTTACTATGTTATCCAGGTGAAAATTAAAGGGACACACGGCAACTCTGCATTATTATTGTTTCTGTAAAACTTGCGGCGTCCCGTTAGTTTTTCTACATAAACTGAATTTGTTCAATCATTAATATTAATTATCAGAATAGTGAAAAGCACATTGTTTTTGAATATTACTTACTGTTGATTACATTTTACCAATAATAAATTCAAACATATATCAGATCAGCGAAGAAAAGTCGGAATTGAATTTAAATATATGCAAGCAGGTTTAAATCAAAATGATACTGGATTAATAATTATTTGTAGGCTTACCAAAGTGCAGTGGCGTAGTGGTTAGCGTGTCTGACTTGTAATCGTGAGGTCGTGGGTTAGAACCATTGTCCGCGTCTTACCAAAGACTCTAAAATGGTAGTAGTTACTTGTAACTATTGCAAATAATGGGTAGTACTACGTTTGGCTGGACCGGTGTCAGAAAAAAAAGTGACTGAGTGGGGTATCATGTACTACGGTGTGGTATTTAAGTGTGGCAGCACTATATCTGCTTCAAGTAGACAGTATATAGATACATAGCACTACACACAACCATTCACACACAGTCCACACTCCATTGTGCCCAGCTGTACCGGGATTCTCGGAGGCCTATCAGGGCGGAGGGATTATACTCCTTAGAATTACAAGCACGCACGTACGCACGCACGCACGCAGACACACGCACGCACGCACGCACGCACACACACACACACACACACACTATATATATATTTATTGTATACTTTCATATTGTCCCGTTTAGTTTGCGTTGAGCTAAGTGTGCAATATTCTACGATATTGCACACATTGATATTGCACCGGAACTTTTGCTCGTGCTTGCTAAGAGCCGCGAAAAAGAAATAAGGAACTACTTTTAAATAAAAATATCGGAATCCTTCCTATAGTGTCAACAAAAAATACGTGTTTTTTATTCAACCTTTTATGGCAGAAATTGATAAAATAATTGAAATAGTCACTCACCCACTGTTAACGTTATCGAATGGTAAACAAACTTTAGAACATTGCTTGATGTTTTTAAACACACAAAATGAAACTGAATGACAAGATAGGAATTCCATCAAAAGCTATAAAAATAACACAAATACAATGAAAAGTAATAGTCATACAATTAACATTGATCGAAAACAATATGAAAGTATACAATAAAAAGGTTATTGAATTTGTATGGCTAAATATTACTTGGAACTCGTTTTTTTGGCGCAGGACGACTCGCAAACTCGTCTTTATTTGACAAAACAACTCGTTCCAAGTAATATTTAGCCATACAAATGCAATAACCTATAATACTTGATAACAACTTCAAGATTGCCGTGTGTCCCTTTAAGGACAAAAGCACACTTAGTTACACCAACTCGGTGTAGGCCACATTTCAATGTCCTCTTAAAGAAGATATGCGGGGTCCTGAACCTGTTCTTCCCTAAGGGCGTTCCACTTATAGTTCCACTTATACACTACTAGAAGTCATTCTTAATATCTGTGCGACAGTATTCCTTTTTCAGTAATGCTATGCCCCCTAAGTGTTATTTATACCAAGCCGAAAGAAATGTACTGCCATGTGTTGTAGAGGCCTTTAAAGGGACACACGGCAATCTTGACTTTTTAAAAACTCACGGCGTCCCGTTAGTTTTTCTCTTACCTTGCATTTGTTCAATCATCAATATTAATTGTTGGACTAGTTCATAGCAAATTATTTTTATATATTACTAACTTTTTATAATATTGCACCAATAATTATTATATTTAAAAATTTGGTAAAATAGTGAAGAAAATTGAAATCTCATTTTTTTTATTTAATTATATGCAAGCAGTTTTAAAGTCAAAATGACGCAGGATAAGTAAATCGAGGAGCAAATGCTACGGCGTGGTATTCCGGTGTCGCAGCACTATAAAGAAACCATTGAGTTCGCTGCTTCAAGTAGACATATCATCACATCACACAACAACACACAGATAAAAAATCCAGACATTGTGCCTATAATAGTCGGGTAGGACGCCTGTCGTAGGTGAAGGGACTATAATCCTTAGAAATGCACACACACATGTTAATGTTGTAAATAAAAACTCAAGATTGCCATGTGTCCCTTTAAATAACTTAATAGAGTCCGCTAAATCAGCGTTTTGTTTTTTTTTCTTAAAGAAATGCAACGTATGTTAAGACATTTTTTTTATATATATTATTGTTTCATGTTTGTGGGCCAAGGGTTCCAGGCATTAGATGCATATTACAAAAAAAAGGTCGTATGTCAGATAGTCTGATACATTGTTGTTACGTTTTTAGTTGCACAATTTGATAAGCATCTTTTAATGAGGCCTATCTGTTGAAATCTCTTTTTTAATACTTTTTAATATGCTGTCCGGGTTTAGGACTACATGTATTAGAAAGTCTCTTATTCTACGGAATTCATTGTGTACCTCCTTCATGCGCAATACGACACACCACTAATGCTTGCACAGCTTAAATAATATTTCAAATTATACAATAAATCCACACACACAAATATGTTACACTTAATTTATCTTTGTTTGAATTCGTTATTTATATATATATACTGATCTTTTAAATCTTTTAACAATTATAATTTGAAAACATACTATGTATAATTATAATGAATGAAAACAAACAACTAATAAAAAAAAAATAATATGTGCATCGGCCGGGAATCGAACCCGGGCCGCCCGCGTGGCAGGCGAGCATTCTACCACTGAACCACCGATGCTTACTGATTGGAGACATCACTAAAATTAATGTGTACAACGATAAACCACCGCCGGTAGATAACCACGTGGCACTGAAGTATGATCAAGTATCTTGCAAATAATCGATAATAAAAACTTTTTCGGACGTTTTTAAGACAATTCAGATTCTAGGGGAAAAACCGCCCTAAAAAAGCATTGTTTCCTTTTTATCTACATGTGAACTGATCACATGATCTATTCTTCGATCACATGCAACAAGGCCAATTATTTTGTAAAGGGTCTCACGTGCGTAATTTAGCTCATAAACATAAATTAATTGCAATAAAACAATGCAAACTTTGTCAACTTTATTTCAAATTGCGTAATAAAACAATGTGCATCGGCCGGGAATCGAACCCGGGCCGCCCGCGTGGCAGGCGAGCATTCTACCACTGAACCACCGATGCTTTCTGACTACCACACGGCTAAGTTTCTATTTGTAGAATAATAACATACCTAGGGCGGCAGCCACGTGGCAATTCGAACAACGATTTTTAAAGATCTTAGTAAACAGAATAACCTATATTGTTTTCCCCCCTTTAAATCTATATCTACTCGACCTCTTTTTAACCTAGTTAAAACAGTTTACACGTTATTTAAGGACAATTAAAGGTCACTGTTTAACTATCAAAGCAGGTTAATTATCATCCCAGATTAAAGGGACACATAGCAATTTTGAAGATTTTATGAAGCATTGCACTTAGCGCCTCGATTTATTTATCCAATATCATGTTGCCTTTAAATCTGCTAGCAAACATACAATCAAAGACCTAATAACAATAATATGTCTCTAATACAATTGACTTAATAGGGTATGGTCTCATCGAGTTGGTTGATTTAAATATCGAGATGAGCGTTGATGGTATATGCCGACCAACGGATACTCCTCCAATAGTGCAGACGCCACCACCATTGTCTAGAGCGTTTGGTAGGCGTGATTCTGACAAGTGTTATTTTTCATTGAATTATAACTGTGCAAATACAAAGGAAATGTCAGCGACCATGCCACAACGCACATCTCTTAGATCAATGATGGAAGCTTCGGTAATATATACTTAACGCCATTAAAAACGCACGTGATTTTCACATAATTCCGATTTTACTTCTTTCAATACATGAATTTGATCGGTCACCAGATTTATAGGGAATGTGGATAATTTCTAACATGTACATAACGCTACAATCGATCTTGCAGACATTACCACTACCACTACCGCTACCGCTACCGCCGCTACCGCTACTGCTACTGTTACTGCTGCTGCTACTACTATTACTATTATTCTTATGGATGGCTGGATGATTATATGCACTACTGATTTTAATAATAATAAAAATAATAATTATAATAATAATAATAATATTTCGAATATAAGATAACATATTTGATAATAAACATTGTGTACAAATATATATAAAACAGAAATATATTGTTTTTTCGTTTAAGTGTAACGAATTAGACCGCGATAATTAATTTCCCTTGTAGTGAACAATTTGCAGAGGTAGTGCTTGGGTTTCGAGTCCACATGTGCCATAATATTGTCACCGTATGCAATTTAGTTTCAGGGCGATTGAACCGAGGACACGTTTAAAAAACATCGAGGCGTAAGCCAAGATATTTTCATGATATATGCGTGTAACACCAAGTTGGATGTTTTATTAACTGTTTTATTGCTAGCCACGCCCCTTGTATGATATCTATTGTATGACAAATGTGCCGTTATACACTTTCGTTTTCCTGTATTGAATATATCATACGACTTTGGACAATAGAAAGTACTCCCAGGCATGCGATAATGGTCAGACTACACCAATTCATTTTCCATAGACGTACATTATAGCTCTAAGCTCTGTACTGAGTTCCCTAATATAAGAAGCTATATTTTTGCTTATTGTTTTGAAAGACCTATCTTAGTTTTATCAAAAAAACATACACGAACCATACATTGAGCATGTTTTGAAAAAGCTGTTAGGGTCGGATAGTGCTGACCCACGTACTTGCATGTAGAAACATGAATAAATTGCACAAATGTAAGATTTAACCTTTTTAAGTACTCTTTAAAAGTTGAATTTTTAATTTTTTAGCAAGATTTTTTGGTTGTTGACCTTGTCCACCAATCAAAATTAAGAGATTCTGTGTAATAGCTCCGAATTTATCCCGGTACCTTTTCCCTGCCCGCTGATTGGTTGGTAAGTAATGGTGAGCGGCTAAGTACTAGGTGTTCATGCATTTGAAAGACCCGCGCACGTGCGAATTGTGACACCGAGAGCGCGAAGCGCTCGAGGTGTTACCGCACGTGCACGGGTCTTTCGAATGCATGAACACCGATGTACGAGGCCGGTAACCGACTTACACAACGGCTCACAACCATACATGATGGCAACAAACGAATACGATTCGGACGATTTCTGCAGTCAGGCCTTGGCTGATTATGACTCCTATAATGTACTTACATGTATGAGGACTATGAAGATAATTGTTTTTCCTGACTCAAAACACATATAGAGAAGTACCCAAAGTGGAAAAAAAAGATATTATCGACATTTAGATAAAGCAATTGACGTGAACCAGGAGGGACATGTATGTCAAGTTGAAGCAACACGTGTCAATCAAGGTAATGATCGTTATTTAAGGTATATCAAATATGACTGCCATGTAAAAATGAACAAATCTGACCCTGAGAACTTGAATGCTACTTATGGCATAAAATGGTTAAAATACTGTGAAATATCACCTTAAACTATAAATATGAACGTTTTACTATATACTATTGTACTCAGAATAAAAATAAAAATGTGCAATTAGATCTAGTTGTAAACTCATCTTAATTTTTTTTTTTTATGCATCAAAGTGAAGTTTTCTTTTCCACATATTAAAAAAATAATTCCATGAAATTGTTCATTATGGTTTCTGTAACCCCTGGGTTCCCATTGAACCCAAATTCTGATAGCCCTTAAAATGTGTCTATTTCACCTCAAATGTTGCATGTAAGCTGTATTTACAGGTCTATACCTCGTATATAGATTCCCTAGCTCAACTAAATTTGGGAATTGGTTCCTTATAGTATGTTGTAAAGGACTGCGTAAGTAATTATGCCTTCTGCAACTTCTGGGCTCCCATGGAGCCCAAACTGTGATGGCTCATAAAATGTGCAATAAGGCAGATACATATTTCTGTGTTGTTTTGGTCAATTCTTACACATATAGCTATGTTGCCCTCCGCTCCCCCCCCCCCCCCCCCACCCACCCCCACCCCCCTTCACCCCAAACACACACACTGGAAACTAGATTTTTATTATTATTATTATTTTATATTGTTTACATATTTCTGTGTTGTTTTGGTCAAGTTTTACATATATAGCTATGTTATCCTTACACCCCATCCCCTAACCATCCCCATTATTTCATCACCACCACCCGAATGTGTTTGTTTTTTTACATGTGTCTGTGTTTTGTTTTATTAAATATACACCTATATCAGTGATGCGCCCCCGCCCTCAATGGTTTATGGAGGACAGGGGGAGGGGAATTATTTTCATTTTATCTTCCATTATTTGGATTTTAAATTTTTAATTTGAACGCAGTCATTTACATATTAAACAATTTAGATTAATTTCAGATACACAGATGAAATATCAATAAGAAAAAAATTGAAATGAGGCCACAATATAAATTGCCAGATATCCCCTCCCTCCCCGAGTTGCCTTTCGACCACAAATGTCTTTAATATGACTGCAAATTTGGATTAAAACTGATAAAAATAAAAAATAAAATTTCACAACCTGCCACAAATTTTATTGTAATTTGATTGAGATTCTAACAATTATTGTTTTAGTCTTGTTTTCTGATGGTATATACTGGCTATATAATTGATTATTCATTGAAAAATCGAATAGTCGAGCTGCGCTGTTCTCCGACAGCTCTTGTTATGCACCTAATAGTTTTGCATTCAAGATTCACATTCCAGTTTTTGGTTAAGACACCAGCTAGATGCAATAGAGCATTGAAACCTCACACATGTTTACATCTACATGACAGCGGCATGTTCCAATGAAAAGTAGATCAATATGAATTACATTGACCTACTTTTTTCACTTTGTTCATTTACATCGATATTTTACATTACTCTTTTAGCATTAGAGTTTTTTTTATTATCTCCATTTCGCAAATACCAAAAGCAATACAGCTTAAAACTTCAATCGCACTTACATCTATATAACATCCGTATGTTCCTACTTAAAGTATGTCAATATAATTGACCTTGACCTTCTGTTTGCACTTTGTGAGTTTTACATTCTAGTGTTTTATTATATCCATTACTCAGATACCAAAACATATACAGTTTTTGAACTTCATAACACTTACATCCAGTTGAATTGCTGAAAGTTTTATTCAAATTGATCAACATTAAACTTATTAATTTTAAAAAATAACAGTACTACCCCCAAAAGCAAAAGTCACAATATCCACCATTAGCGGCAATGCACGCCTGACATCTCCTACGCATATTGGGATATACCGGGTATTAGTTTTGTGACTTTTGCTTTTAGGGGTCATACTGTTATGCTATTAATTTAACAAGTTTATTGTTGATCAATTTAAATGCATTTTTCAGCAAATCAACTGTAGATATTGTTAAATAGAATAGATGAAATTAAAATGTAATCTTTACTCCACCCACTCCTCACCCCACCCTTCCCCACCCCACCCTACCCCACCCCATCCCATCCTACCCCACCCCACCCAACTCCACCCTACCCCACCACACCACACCCCAATTTTTTTATAACATCATGTTACTTCTTAAAATTCATATGACACAGCTTTTTTCTTTTTGTTTGTCAACTCTTTCTTAATCTACTTCTAAAATCTGACAAGTTGGGGTTCTCAGCTTTAAAAAAAAGGTTGCGCCCCATCGCCTAATCTCAAATCCTGGATCCGCCACTGTATATATACAGAGATAACATGTAACCTTGTTTTTTGAATGTTTTGAAAACACTTTTATTCAATTTATATGAACACCTGTGCACGTGCGCAGGTCAGGTAGGTATACGATATGAACACCCGTGCACGTGCACACGCCATTCAAAAGTAGGTGTTCATGTTGGATACCGACCTGATACAAACTAAGGAGTCGTTGTGTAATTGGTGTAGTCTGATCTAAAACAGAAATACTTCCGAATGCACTGGTCAGGCGAACACATCCGGCTGATTTAGTGCAAATAGACCTACGGTGAATTCAAATGTTAGGCCTGAATAAAATGATGCTTACATCATATTTGGATTGTTATGACATTTTTATCATGTATTGGACCATTTTTTTTTTAAAGAAACTAACCCTTCAAATAATGGAAAAATTGCACTACAAAACCGTTTATTAAAACTCTAGCCAGGTGTTCAGGTCATATAATTATGTATATGTGTCGGTTAAAAATATAGGCTAATTCAAGGGTTTTTAAATACCCGTGATTGAATATGCGTAAAATGAAACTCTAAATTTGATACTCCAGTTTTGGGGTTTGGCACGGCTGGTTAAAGCCGTTTATATTGTGTCTATAGAGTTTGGATTCTCAAAATAAGTAAATTATATATATACCTCGTCGTCAGTAGGTTATGAAACGGTGTACATATGTTGTAAAATTTAGCTGTTGTTGGCGGAATAGCTACTTTAAAAATGAATTGTTCTAGAAAAGCCTGATGCACCCACTTTAAAAGACGATTGATTTGAGTTGTGTTTTACGTCCTTTTTAGCAAATGGTTGTCCATATATGAAAATAAAATATTTTGTGGTAGAGGCAGACCACCCCATTTATCTAGTCGAGCTCCCAGTGGAATTCGAACTCTCAACGGTGAGAGACGAGAACGTTTTAGACGCAGCGTCTTTACTAGCCTGGCCACCGAGACGCTTTTAAAATACTAAGCTCGAGGTGGTATACCGAGAGATTTGCATACTTTCCATGGTTTCAAATGTTCCCATACTGCGCCTCTCTGAAAGGTAACGTTATAATGAAAATAACTATTAGTTTAAACATATTTATTTTACATCGATTGCGAAACAAGTCTTGCAACTTAGATTAATCACTCTCGATGGCTTCCTGGGTAGAACCGGTACTAAGCAATGTGGATTAATTATCTTGCTCAAGGATAAATAACGTGGCCGAGGCGAGGATCGAACCCACGACCTCTCGATCTGAAGTTCGGTGCTCTACCACTGGACCACGCAATCCACTATTAGTGACAAAAGAATGCAAACAATAAAAAGAGGCATACTGAGTTAATTATTATGACTTACATTGGTTATGATTACTAACATAAAAAACGTATTGGTCTTAGAAGAGATAGTTCGAGATTTTGGTTTAGTATATATTAATAAACAATAAATCATTTTATAACTTTTTACGTTTCTGTCGTTTTCACTCGTACGAAAGTATACTGACGGTCAATGAAAACGCAAGTTATTGACTCCATAATTTTATTTTATGATGTTGGATTATTCGCAGACCATTTGGGATAAAACTGCTGAACCAATATTTTCTGTTCTTTTAAGTATTGAATCTTGATACCCAACTTGTCTCACATGTTTATTGGTAGGTTATTATGGCAAGCAGTTACGCAGTTACGCAGTTATTTACCTTGTCATTTAACATTGTTTACTATGGATACTCATAAAAAACAAAACTGGTCCACTAAATTCCAAGATGCATTAATATGTATAGGAATCAATTCCATTTGGTTTTACTGGGCTTTTTATTGTGTGACGTCTGACATAATCATACCATGAATGTTTTTGTGAAAATGATTTTTTTGTGCGATGTAACTGAATAAAACCGGAAATGCACGTTTCATAACATCAATGTGGAATGCACTAAGTTCAGATATGCACGTAACAAATGTTAAATGTCGACCCGTTATAGGGATTATATCCTATTTTGTTCAAAATGCGTCAAATTATAAATGTTAAAAGGATTTAAAAGGATTTGATTTGTGGTGCGTTTTCATTAACCGTGAGTATATATTGAAGTGTAAGGGAAGTATATTTTTTGATGTTAAAAACCTCTAAAAACGTATGATTTTTTATTTTATGAAGCATGAGTTGTTGTCATGAGAAGCATGTGACTGATAAAACCGCACGTGGTAATGATGCAACAATTGTCCTGAAAGATAACATCAAACTTTATATCAGAAAATAGATTCCTCTTGACAAACTTGTAAATATAGGAAACCATAAACTTAAATAGGTTTGATACAAGTGTTGTCTAATTAAACTGCGATTAGAAGACTTCCTTTTTGAAGATTCTAAGAGTTGGTGACCAAAAATCACTTGAACGTGCTCGGACATAGCCAACCTCTGTACAGGAAAGTTGCTCAAAGTGAAGTAAAGTTAGGGAAGGAAGGAAGAGATGGTGTTTCACAACCCCTTTAAAAGTAGTTTAGGTCACATCAGGTTAGCATGGGGGAATGTTGATGATCAAAATGACGATAACGGAGACGAACATGGTTACTGAACAAATGAATATCATGTTCTCGACCCCCGTTCAATTCTAAACCAGGAAATTCAGTTGCTGCCTCCAAATGGGGGATTTATACCTTCTGCAGGGAATAACAGCAGCTAGTTCGTCGCCCAAGTCAACTGGGACGCTTTATGCATCTCAGAAGAGCCATGTAGCTCACTTGCTTATAGGGTGACTGGAGTAATAAGCGATAACAAAAATTACATCTCCTTTTTTTCTTTTCTTTTTTTCAAAAATCGAAAGAGAAATAAACAAAAAAAAATACAGCCGAATTTAGTGTTTGGAATATAGATTTGTTTTAATCCACATAAAAACGAAAATATTGTGCTTCAGTTTTATATACCATGTGCACGTGTATTGAATTGCGTTGCATGTTTTCCTCGATTTATTTATTGTTTATGGGCACGCTTAGTCTGGAAAACTCCATGACTCTGCTAGTTTTTGTTGTAAAATCATAAATATTTCATACTGGACTTATATTTCTACCTACCAATTGTACATATAATTAAATAGACGTGTAATCACAAAGTACAATAGGACATGAGCATCATATACAATCATTTGCAACAAAATTAATGACATTCAACAAAAATTAGCCGAGTCGTCTAGTTTTCCAGATAAACATTATTTCATAAACAATAATTAAAGACTCTTATTAAATCGTACAGATCATGGAGCCTATAGTTTAGTTAATATGCATATTGAATATTAAAGGGACACATGGCAATTTTGAGGTATTTATCAAACAGTAAAATTAGCCTCTCGATTTATTAATCCAGTATCATTTTGACTTCAAATCTACTTGCATATATTTAAATAAAATTTTAAGTTATCAATTTTTCTTCGTCGTTGTTCTTTCATAGGTTTGCATATTTATTGGTGAAATGTAATCAACCGTTAGTCATGTGCAAAAATAATTGGCTTTAAACTAATGTGATAATTAATACTAATGATCGAACAAATGAAATGTATGTAGAAAAAGAGAAAAAGGCAAATGAGACGCCGCGAGTTTTTAAAAAAAAAACAAGATTGCCATGTGTCCCTTTAAAATGAAACACATTATGATGGATTTAGTCGTATTTGAATTGACAACTACATCAGATCGCCTCCAATCCATTTTATTCAGAATTTCTAAATAAAATGTGTCGTAAATAACTTAATTAAAATAACGTAAAGATGTCTTAAGTGTGATATTAGGGCGTAGATGGTTTTTATCCTTTGTCAAAAATTGGACTTCAAAAATACCCCAACATCCAGTATTCTTACAAATTACAACATCGATATATTTATCATTTTTCCTGTGAAAGAGAGTTATTTAATGTCCCGCTTTAATTACGGATACATCCCCTCTCCTATTGTCAAACACTGTCTGACATGATGGGACACGTCGCGAGCAATATTTGGTAACACAACCTACCGGGTCCATTAAATCAGCACAATGAGTACCCTACCCACGCCTTTCCGCATCACTACCTTTCACCATCACCGTTTTAATGTTTAATACGATGCTTTGAACAGCAAATAAATTTGCGTGTAAGATTTATTTACAACCATTGTACAGTTTCCTATTTAAATAGACATGACAGAATGTTAATTCTTTTAAACTATCATTTCATTGTTGAACGTCAGTAGTTGTTTTGGCATTTAACTCTTTCCAAACTATTTAAGATTAAGTTGAAACTTTCGTTCACTTAATACAAATCAATTCTAGTTCAGATCGTTTTTTTATTTGTTTGCGGAAAACATGTTTGCTTTGCGTGTCAGCAAATTATGAACATCTTTAATAGTATTTAACATTGATATTTGATGTATTTAACTTTATACCAGCTTTTCATGATATCATTACCTTGGTATTTTCTTTCTTCATAATAGTATATTTTAATTTGTTTAAAATACCATACTCTACATATGGTACTCTACATTGTCTTCCTTTTTTAAGAGACAGTGCTGCTGCGGTTTTGACTGCCCCTTTTTGGAGAAAGAATTATCAGTGAACTATAGATCTGCATGACAATTATGAAACGTTTTTTTTTAATCGATCAGTGTCCTTCGGCGATTCTCTGAAAATGCCTGTAAAATCTAGCATCAATTAGCCGGGTCGTAAATCAAAACTATTATAAGTTGCAGTAAAACATCGTGTTTTCAGCAGAATGCTCTATAACAAGGCACCGTATCACAGACATGCATTTGGGAGGAATCGCAATTTTTTGGAAAACACGCTATACCCAATAAAAACTATTTTTTGATAAGTATATACGGCATAACAATTAATAACAATCCACCAACAGTTTTAACGCATACATTTCAATAGGATTATTACTAGAGTAACGTGTTCTGGAAGTTTGTATCAGCTCGAGTAGGTAAATGCCAGATCAGGATCACACGAGAGGTTCCGCCTCTCCTGTGATCCTGATCTGGCATTTACCTACGACTCTCGTGTGATCCTCATCTGGCATTTACATACGAGAGGTGATACAAACTTCCAGAACACGTTACTCTAGTAATGATCCTTTTATTATATACCTCTTACACATCATTAACATAGACATATTTGCATTGCTATTGCATACACATTCAATAAAGCATATTATTTCTGGATAAAGTGCAGCGGGGAAATGTATGTAGTTTTAAGGTGTTAGGTGTTCATTGGTCTGATCTACTTGTTTTGTTTGTATGACGTAACGTCGTCTTGACGTTCTCGCGCATAGTGGCGTAAAACTTGCTCGAATCATTGGAAAAACCGCTGTTCTATTTTTAGTAAGATAGAGATACTAATTCTATTTTTAGTAGCATAGTGATAACCTGTGGTGTGATACAGGTTGATGTATTCCATTGTAAGAAAATGAAGGTACTATGTATATATTACTGATAAGTATATAATAAAATTATTTATTATATACCTATCAATAATATATACATAGTACCTTCATTTTCTTACAATGGAATACAACACCTTGTATCACACTACGTGTTATCACTATGCTACTAAACATATAATTAGTATTACTATCTTACTAAAATTAGAACAGCGGTTTTTCCAATGATTCAAGCAAGTTTTACGCCACTATGCGCGAGAACGTCAAGACGACGTTACGTCATACAAACAAACAAGTAGATCAGACCAATGAACACCAACACCTTAAAACTACATACATTTTCCCGCTGCATTTTATCCAGAAATAATCTGCTTTATTGAATGTGTATGTAATAGCAATGTATGTCTATGTTAATGATGTGTACGAGGTATATAATAAAAGGATCATTACTAGAGTAACGTGTTCTGAAAGTGTGTATCACCTCTCGTAGGTAAATGCCAGATCAGGATCACACTCGAGGCTCCGCCTCTCGTGTGATCCTTGATCTGGCATTTACCTACTCGAGGTGATACCAACTTCCAGAACACGTTACTCTAGTAATAATCCTATTATATCAGGTCATTTGCTTAATTTGACTAAAACGATTGTTAATCTCATACGATATTTCGTACATAAAATGAATTTATATGAAATATGCTGGTGGATCACGCTGTATGGACGATTTAGGCAACACTTTCAAAAAGAGGTTGTCAGAACGAACATGAGCTGGATTCAACGCTATAGAACTTGTGCCAACGAATGAATCTAGTATACCATACGTGCATATACTGTTATATTGACAGTTGCATCCATTATATATTAATAAAAATATAAATTGCCACACAATAGGCAGTCTCATTAAAATCAGACCCTTAATTAATCACGCTACACCGATACTCTATGCAACTAAAGCGGAGTATAAAAGCGTAATTAGGATTTGATTTTAATGAGATTGCACAATAGGCGACGGAATAGGATTTGACAGTTGGGGTCAATGCATCTTTTGCCACACCATCCTCCCAATACTTTGAGAAAAAATCACAAATCTGATTCTGATATTTTTTCTCAATTTCTAATGCAATTGAATTCATAGTCGCATCAGCAGCGAAAGTCATATGGCGACTTTCCGGCTTTTACTGCTGAATGAAGACCCCCCAAGTCCCACCACCCTCGGACATTTTCGTGCACTGGCGGGCACATTGAAAGCTTCCTCACATGAATATTCCAGTAGGGCTCGAACCCACATCGACGAAAATATAGAAAGGAAGAACAGACGACCACTTAAAGGGACATTAGCCGCAACTTTTAGATGATAAAAAACAAAATAATAGTGTTCATAAATAAACATTACACAACTACCATTATTAAATATTTTAAAGTAAATAGAAACACAATGTTTTGATTGGAATCAATAGTGGTAAAAACTAAATAAAGTACCGCTCCGTGGGATTGAACTCCATTACATTCGCGGGTAATACTTGCCAAACGCGTACCTACGGGACACCTTATGTTATGGAAGATATATTATGATCTCGCTCACATGCCACATTATCGGAACCAATCAGATTGCAGATCGTGATATTTAAAAAAATATGCGAAACTACTACGGAATAAATCTGATTGGTTCCGACAATTTGGCATTTGAGCACTCTGCTAATGCGCTTGTGGAAGTCACGTAAGCAACAAAAACAATGACAAACAATTGCGGTCGCAGCTCAGTTTATAAAGAATAACTGTTTTTTTTTCTTTCAAATTCAGGATTTTATTGCTACATACTTATTTCGGGTGTATGCTCATGTTTTCATGTATATATTTTCACCGAATAAAAATCAGACTTGTATTTGCTTATGCTCAATATATCTGCGTTATATACGGACAATCCCTTTTAAGTTAAACATATTTGTGCAGTGGTGTGGGAACGTGTCAAGTCTTGGGAGAGGGGTACACTTTTTTTAAAAAACAAATTCGACATGCATACACATTTATATATATAAAAAAGACAAACAAAAACAACACGAGAAAAATAGGTTCTCCTTCTGAATGTAATGAATGTATACGATGTGCTGGTGGGGTCTAGTGCCTAACCATAAACCTGACATTGTTACCCAAACACATGCAATTTCACAGAGTAAAATGAACTCTTGAACTCTTAACGTTTTTTTCTAAAGTACTGGGTGAGTGGTGTGGTAAGATACACTGGCCCTACTTTCAAATCCTCTTCCGTCGGCTATTGTGTGGCAATTAATATCTTTAGTAATATATAATGGATGCAACTCAATATAACAGTATATGCACGTATGGTATACTAGATTCATTCATTGGCACAAACTCTATGACGTTGACACCAGCTCATGTTCGTTGTGACAAGCTATTTTTGAAATTGGTGCATAAATCGTCCATACAGCGTGATCCACCAGCATATTTTGTATAAATTCATTGAATATACGAAACATCGCATGAAATTAAAAATCGATTTGGTTTATTCGGCAAAACTCGTCATATTTTGCCGATGGACGAGTAAACACACCGCATTCTTCCACAGGAGAAAAGTCGCTGGCTTCAAATAAAGCAATGATCTGGAGTAACTCCGGTTTGGGAGTAAAGTATTAACATTACTATGTGGAATAGCATTTCCCGGTTTTTCAATGAAAGCCTTTTTTTTTTTAAAGAAAAAATGAAAAATCGAAAGTTACACTCACCTTTGTTTACATTTTGTTTTCGTCACCGTTATGACCTTCTCGTAAGTTACGTTGGGACACTTCCGCGATTAGCTCCGTTTGGAGCTTGTCTCAATGATTACCAGCCGTGTATGGTGGTTTATGAGTTTTAAGATTAGGGTTATTTAAAGGGAATGTAGCGACACAGCCAAACAAACTCTATTATTGAGAGTTCTGAAAAACTTGGAAAAAGGTGAAAGAATTATCAAAATCGGATGATAAACAAAAAAGATATGACCATTTAAAGGTTGTTCTAAAATGAATATGGGAGCCGCCATTTTTAGAACTATGACGTCATAGTTCCATATTACCATATATGGTATATTGATTAATATCATTTAAAACGAAGAAAATCACTGCAAATGAATGATTTATTTTTACTGGTGATATAAATTATTATTGCCATTAAGTATTACATAGTTTTCATACAGTTAATGTCATTTTTTCCCTATAAATCAGTAAATTTTCATATTTATAAATATTCCATATATGGTCATTTAGAACCGTGATGTCATAGTTCTCAAAATGGCCGCTTCCATATCCGTTTCAACAAAAACTTCAAATGATCATATCTTCTCTGTTTATCATCCGATTTTGATAATTCTTTCACCTTTATTGAAATATTTCAAAACTCTCGATAATAAAGATGGTTTGGCTGTGTCGCTACATTCCCTTTAAGTAACGGCAAACGATTTCCATCCCTATAAATCCTTTTTAATTAATACAAACTTTGGACCCACGGGACAGGGCCACTTTTGATCCCGGAATCTTAATTTGTACTCTAGTATTTAGCGATCATTTTCGAATAAATGGTTGGGCTGATTATATATATAATGTGAAAGGTGCGAAGTTTGTTCAAAATTATATAGCGGTTTCTGACGAAACCATGTATCTCTATTTACACCTACTTTAGTTATGGGACTTCATTTGTACAACGTTGATAAACCTGGTACCCAATGATCAAATTGAATAAAAACTGTCGAAATTTGTTCAGCGGTCTCGGGAAGATGTTTTAAACGTTTGGTTTTTATGAGTAACGGGTGCAATCTTGCATGTCGCGTTGACATAATGAGTACAACTATGAAAGGTAATAATATAAGACTCATCCACGTGATTGGTTAAGCTGTTTGAGAAGGTAGTTTTTATGCAAACGTTATCAACTTCCGGTTCAGCACGTGGAGTTCTGATTGGTTGAAAGAAATTAGAAGCAAATCAGGTTGCCGCTCTTAAAACACCACGTGCTGAACAGGAAGTAGATAAGCTTCTAGAAAATAAAATCTAGACAACTTTATTGATTAGACAAATAATAATGTTTATATGATAATGTTTATGTCATTCATAGAGACAGTAAAATATGAGATAGCCGTGAAGTAACGGTAAGATGACCTCAGTGAAGAAGTTTAAACCTGCCTTTAAGTGAGTAAGTACTATACAAGAGGTCAATGACCTTGGAACTCTACTGATAGGTTTTGATAGTTAGATCAACATTCCTGTAAAGCTTCATAAATAAAAAACCTGTCAAGTAGTTTCAGAGGAGTAGTTGCTACAAGTTTTTACTATATAACTCTATGTAAACAAAGATGGCCGCTGGCAGCCATGTTTAATGTCGAATCAGACATTTTTAACAAGGACCAACATCATGTCATGCTGATCATTTTAGAAAAGGTCCCATATCAATATCACTTATACTTTTCAAGATGTAGTTGCTACAAATTTGTTTTTTAAAAATATATTTTTAGCCATGGCTGCCATCTTGAAATTCCGTCCGACCTGAAATTTTGCTAGGATCAACTAGACATCAAGAGCAACATTTCTCGCCACAAGTTTTTCCTATATAACTCTATGTAAACAAAGATGGCCGCTGGTGGCCATGCTTGACATCCAAATCAAAATAAACTTTGGTTAGGATCAACTACATGTAGTGGCAGTCATTTTGGTAAAGGTTCCAAATCAATATTACTTACGTTTTTTGAGAAGTAGTCACCACAAAATCGCATTTTTAACATCTATCTTTAGTCGTTTCGGCCATCTTAAATTTCCAGCCAACCTGAATTTTTGCTAGGATCAACTAGACATCAAGAGCAACCTTCCTGTGAAGTTTCATTAAAATCCGTCAAGTAGTTTCAAAGGAGTAGTCGCCACAAGTTTTTCCTATATAACTCTATGTAAACAAAGATGACCACTCACTGGCGGCTATGTTTGACATGGAATCGAAATGAATCTTGGTTAGGACCAAGTACATGTAGCACCAGTAATTTTGGTAAAGGTTCCAATTCAATATCACTTACGGATTTTGAGAAGTAGTCGCCACAAAGTCGCATTTTTAAAATATATTTTTATCAGTGGTGGCCATCTTGAATTTCCTACCGACCTAAAACTTTGCTGGGATCAACTAACTAGACATCAAGCGCAACATTCCTGTCAAGTTCCATGAAATTCCATGAAGTAGTTTCAGAGGAATAGTTGCCACAAGTTTTTCCTATATAACTCTATGTAAACAAAAATGGTCGCTGGCGGCCATGTTTGACATCCAATCAAAATGAACTTTGGTTAGGATCAACTACATGTCGTGCCAGTCATTTTGGTAAAGGTTCCAAATCAATATCACGTCCTACCCCTTTGTATGTGAGTGAGTTTTTGAGATTGCAGTGGTTGTTTTCTACCCCAGCAACCACACGGGCAAGTTTCGTGGTATTCCGCCGAACAGAGGCAACGCAGGACCACCGCATAGGCGCTGCTGATCAGCGTCCTACCCCTTTGTATGTGAGTGAGTTTTTGAGATTGCAGAGGTTGTTTTCTACCTCAGCAACCACACGGGCAAGTTTCGTGGTATTCCGCCGAACAGAGGCAACGCAGGACCACCGCATAGGCGCTGCTGATCAGCAGAGCTAGAACGCCAATAGACCCACCAGGATGGAATAGAACTCTACTGGAACTAAATATATAGCTCTTACGTATTCTTGATGGACATCTAGTGAATTCCAACTATTTTTAGACCGTGGGATTTCCGAATAAACAGTCCAATAAGCAGCGGGCAAATGGGGCAAAACAAGACAGATCAATATGTAGAGAACGTTTTTATTGTAAATGCTTACATACAATAAAGTGTTTAAATGGTGTTTTTTACGTCATTTTAGCACATGTTAGGCCATACATGACGGTCGATTTTTTTTTGTGGTAAAGGCAGACCGCCCGATTTTTCCTGGGTAGAACCAGTATTGTACATCTCCCGCCATCCTTAAAAAAATGGACACTTTCTCACTTGAGTAGCGCTCCCAGTGGGATTCGAACCCGCAGCGGTGAGAGGTGAGAACGTTTTTAGACGCAATGTCTTTACCATCCCGGCCACGGATGTGCTCATTGAACTTATAACAAATATTGCCTCGAAGGGGTAATTATCCTACCTTACCTGTTTAGCTATAAATCGACACTTATAAATCGAGACTTGGTTGTGCAAGTTCTCCTCTGTCTGTATGACGATCATTTGGAGGGGGTGGGTGGTGAGAAGGAGGGTCTTTATCTGGCTGCGTTCAACAGCTCGAGCCGTTGGAATATGGAAGTTCTCTTCGAATGGTAAGCCTGACTTAGGTATATTTCAAAGCTTGTTGCAAGTTCCGTTGATGGTTGGTTGCTTTGAACGATTTATTTGTTTAACTATATTTCGGCGTAGCGACCTGCGTGCCACAGTATTATTTTCAATCACACATAATCGATAGGCCAAAACAGCTACATGAAAAACTATACTAATAAATATATATACATATATAATAAACACCAATTGTAGTAGTTAATGTACAAATACTAGTGAATTGTACCATAATAAAAAAAGGCGTTGTACAAACTCATCAACATTTCTGAAGGACGATTTTACGTTTGACCAGCAGTACATGCGGTTACAATATTACTCAGTAATTTGAGACAGATGTAACGAAAAGCATTCCAAAGTATGGTGCACATACAATGCAACGATATTTATCTTTTGTTCAATACATCACTGTTGATTGTAAGTATTGACCATTAAAATACAGGACAAAACGTATATATGTTGTGTTTTTTTTATACAATTGTGGCCTTGGAATATACATTTCCCGTTAAAACCTTTTTTTAAAATTCTGCTATTTTACATATCGGGCTTGATATGATTACGATGACTTGTTTCTCAAACGGTAAGGTCTATAACTAGTGGTGCCTCGGGAGGAATCCATTCTACATCGGAATCGTTATCGTCATCATTATTACTCAAATTCAGATCGATTTCTAGTAAATCATCGCTATCGTAATCAGTGTCTGTCGCGCTAGAAAGGTTCTTTTCTATATCGTCTATTTCCGTGTACTTCTTTTTAAACTGAACTTCTTTAGGAACATCTTGTCTTACTTTATCAAAATCATTTGCTTTTATTTTAGTGGATTTTTCTGTAATCGGACCAATGAGTTCACTTCCAATCAAGCCTACTTCTTGTGTAGACCCGACGCAGAGTGTATTTTGATCATGGTCTATTGTATATGGTAAATAACCCACTGTGCCTTCACTGTTGTTAGGGTAAGTTTCTTTTCTGGTAGATTTGAGATTGACGTTGTTTAGGGCGTCATCTCCGGCTTTTCTTTTTCTACTAGGTTCTTCAATCAACATTTCTTCATACTTGCTGTTCAACAAATTGTGTTCACTGTTGTCACACGTTGTTTTTTCGTGTTTAACTGCTGTCTTTGAAGTATACGAAGGCATATCTGTTTGCATATCTGTGTAAAAGTCTTGACTGTGAAGGCCAAAGATCTTGTCAACTATATTGTTCACGGATTGGTTTGTTTTCCCTTCAGACAACGCCTTCCAAGCCATTTTTAGAAGGTTCTTTTGCAACGTCAGTTTGTCTAGAATATCAAGGTATCTCCGCTGACGTACCTGTTCTCTCTTCCATTCCTGCAGTATAAAAGCACATTAATAAAACAATGACTTAAATAGAAGCAAGGATCATATGACAGTCAATTACATGCAACAGGCATCAAATATAAAATAGGCGTCCACATCCTCAAAATTAAGTTAAATTTTGGAACTCTTATTTGTCTACTCAAAGCTCCATTTTCTCGAAACTCGATTTTCTCCACTCGAAACTCGATATTGTCTACTCGAAACTCGATTTTTTTCCACTTGAAACTAGATATTCTCGACTCGAAACTCGGTGCTTTCCACTCGAAAACTCGATATTTTCCAGTCGAAACTCAATTTTACCTACTCGAAACTGGACACTCGAAGAAAAGAAATCCTCGTTTTACATAAGCTTTCTACAAAGTTTCATTCCAAAATTTCTTTCCATGTAACCTAGCTACACACTAGGTTTCACTTCATTCAATATCTCTCTCCTAACTGAAGTTATTGCACGAAAACCATCAGTTACAGTGACATGACCTTAATCCAGTAACCGCAAATGCCGTCCCAAGCTTCCTTTCCATATCAGATACCTAAACCCCAAGTTTTGTTTCAATATCTCATTCTTAACTAAATTTATTTCCCAGAAACCATTTTTCTGTTTTTTTTATTTGTTTTTTTAGAAACATTGACCTCAAATCCAATCCCAGGCTTCATTTCCATATAAGCTACCTTGCTAACCTGCAAGTTTCGTCACAATATCTCATTATTGAGCGGAAACATGGTTTTCTTTTTTTTAAAACAGTGACCATGACCTTGACCCTCAGTGAACTCAAATACAATCCCAAGCTAGCTATATACATTGCAACTTTAGTCGCATTATCTCTTGCTAATAAAGTTATTGCGCGAAACCATGAGTCTGACACCATCCCGCCCAAAGGACTACATGGTTAAAAATCCCAGAAAACACAAGCAAAACAATGCAATGTTCCACCAAAGTATGTATTGCAAACGAAGAAAATGCGATGTTAATCAATATGTCAGTGTGTGCAATGTTATGATAATCCCAGCCTGATGCGTTGTAATGGAAAACCGACCTCAGAGCATATCAAAAGGCCTAAAAAAAATATGTGTGTTTCTGGTTTCACTCTGTCAAAAAGTTAGGGAAGGTAGGTAGGAAAAAGTTTTTTTTTTAGATATTTTTTTTAGATATATTGTTCGCATATATTATGCCATTTTTGTACTAAGGCAACTTCTTGATAACCTTTGCAAACAGTTTGGATCCAGATTAGATGCTTAACAACTCTGGCTAATAAAATTATCATTTGAATAAAAATATTTGTTGTTTGATTGTAATATTTTTTTCTATTTTTCTATTTTTTTTTTCATCTCGCTAAACATATTTAGGGTCGGCGGTGAAAAAGTAGGATCGGTTGGGAAGCCGGAAACACACATATTATTTTTTTTTAGGCCAAATTAGTCTATATTTCAAATATGGTGTTATTTGATGGCTGAAGTTCATCTATCAAAATTAACTGCAATGTTAATTACTATGTAAATATCACATTAAGTTGATGGTTCCAGTGGATAAATGTAATGTCGACCGAGGCGACTGTGACTGTGATCTACTGGCACCCTCAAGAGGATGTGATACTTATTTTATTATTCCGAACAAATACTCCTAATATACTATTATACTCGAAAATAAAAAAGAAGTTGTTGCTGTTGTTGAAAAAATCTATTTTTGGAACTGAGCTTTTCAAAAAGCTAGCGGGGTGATATATTTGCGCTATCACCCGCTATGGCGCGTTGAGGGTGATAGCGCGAAATACCAACCCGGCAGGGTATGGGGATTTTACATGGAGTACTAACTAATATCACTGCGACGCGGCGTGGCGTAGTGTTACGTGTCCGCCTCGAATGCGGAAGGTCGTACTTTCAATCCCCGGCCAGGTCTTACCAAATACTTCATATAGCTCCCTCGCTCGAGGTTCAGCACATAACGGGTAGTTTAAGGACTGCTCTGTGTCAGTATAATGATCATGTTATGTTTCTGCGTATGGCGTGTTTTTCAAGCGTGGCAGCAATAAAAAGTTAAGCGTTGAGCTCACTGATTCAAGAGGACACCGTCGTGATATGAATTAAAAATTGTTAAAAGCGACGACAAACCCGATACATGACGACAGACCCGATACATGACGACAGATCCGATACATGACGACAGACCCGATACATGACGACAAACCCGATACATGACGACAGACCCGATACAATACATGACGACAAACCCGATACATGACGACAGACCCGATACATGACGACAGACCCGATACATGACGACAAACCCGATACATGACGACAGACCCGATACATGACGACAGACCCGATACATGACGACAGACCCAATACATGACGACAGACCCGATACATTCATAAGGTAAAAAAATAATTGGTGTTTCCTATTGCATGCTTTAAAAATATAGGGTAGGTCGGTAGGCATTTTTTTCTTTTTTTTTGGAGCAAGATATTGTGAAATTTTACATGTATTTATCACATGCAAACCCCATACAAGTTAATGATAGAACTTAAAGTTGCTCTGTGATGTCAGTTTACCTCGATATATTGTGATAAATCATTGTTCACAACAATTTTTTTTCCAGAAAAGTTTTAGGGCCGGCCCCTTAAACATAGGGTCGGTCGGGACACCGGAAACACAGGTATTTTTTTTTGGCCTAATGCAGAAATATTAGTAAGTGATAACCTGTACACACGTAAGCTGCACGGCAGATACTACCACACAGGAAAATCAGCGCCACAGAATCCGCCACTTAACAACCGGTGCGTTGCTGAGCCTGCGCCTCAGCGTTGTCATTGCAGCTGGTTTTACCAGTGGTGGTTAAAACACAGTGACCTGGAATAACTGTTACAGGTAAGTGCAAATCGATTTTCCCGTAAGCTCGTCTCGGCTATTCACCATTTAATCTAATTCGGCAGACATAATATTTTATATATACACCTTACTAGGGACAAAGACACACAGGGTTGTTTTCTTTTTTTCTTTGTATTAAACTGTCTACACTACACCTTGAAAGGAGTTTTCTTATAGAAACCCCGGGGTGACGGGGTACACGTCCGGGTGATCTTAAGAGTTTATGTGACGTTTTAAAATCACAGATTGGGACTTACGTCGTCTACTTTCTAATGTCACCAGTTTAATCTTTTACTACATCGATTTGTAATTTCTATTATACTGACATTTGAATACATTTCACATCATGCGGATTCGATCTTAATTACAATGCGCTTTGGTAAACAACGTGTCAATTGTGTGTTTTTTAAGTTTTAAGAGGGATTTATTGTGTTCAATAATCATTCAATAACAAGGTTATCGTCTTAATACCCCAAGGACAGGTCAACTACACGTAAAGGAGGACCTGCACCATATCAATTTTACGATTGTGTTTCATTATTTTCGGTTCCCCTCGCAGAATTTTTTTTTTAATTGCTTGTACTTTAAAAATAAATTAATATAGAAACACAGGCTGTGATGACAACGTTGCGGCGGCAATATGCAGGTTACGCCCATCCGCCATACTGAAGATCGCACAGGTTCGATGTCACTTGCCGGATTCTGGCACATTAGAACACACATTATTTTATTTGTTGGCGAATGGCAAATGTCGTGCATTACGTACAATACTACTATTGACAGAAAATGTCATGCATAAAGTATAACACCTCACTGACAGAAAAGGTCATGCATAAATTATAACACCTCATTGACAGAAAATGTCATGCATAAAGTATAAAACCCCACTGACAGAAAATGTCATGCATAAAGTATAAAACCCCACTGACAGAAAATGTCATGCATAAAGTATAACACCTCATTGCCAGAAAATGTCATGCATAAAGTATAAAACCCCACTGACAGAAAATGTCATGCATAAAGTATAACACCTCATTGACAGAAAATGTCATGCATGAAGTATAACACCTCATTGACAGAAAATGTCAGAAAATGTCATGCATAAAGTATAAAAACCCACTGACAGAAAATGTCATGCATAAAGTATAACACCTCATTGACAGAAAATGTCAGAAAATGTCATGCATAATTGAAGTATAAAACCCCACTGACAGAAAATGCCATGCATAAAGTATAACACCTCATTGACAGAAAATGTCATGCATACAGTATAAAACCCCACCGACAGAAAATGTCATGCATAAAGTATAAAACCCCACTGACAGAAAATGTCATGCATAAAGTACAACACCTCACTGACAGAAAATGTCATGCATAAAGTATAACACCTCATTGTCAGAAAGTGACATGCATAAAGTCTAACACCCCATTGACAGAAAGTGTCATGCTTGAAGAATAACATCCCAATCGACAGAACATGTCATGCATGAAGTACAGTAACCTATTGACAGAAAGTATCATGCATGAAGCATAATATCCCCATCGACAGAAAAAATGTAATAATATTTTATTGCAGATATGTTACAATACACAGATATGTTACAATACACAGATATGTTACAATACATCAATTCAACATCACACTATTCATAGCAACATAGGCAAATGGACTGAACTACAAGTTATTACAACTTTATTTACAGTTGTCTCCATCGACAGAAAGTGTCATGCATGAAGTATCATATCCCCATCGACAGGAAGTGTCAAGGTCTACTACCCCAGTTGAAATGAAGTGTCAAATGACATAGCTTGTGATGTAAGAATGAGATGCCGTAGACAATATGTTTTTTACAACGTCTTACTTTATATGCCCAAACGGGATGAGATGATATACTGGTTTATATATACAACTACCGGATAGATACTGGTTTATATATACAACTACCCGATAAGATACTAGTTTATATATACAACTACCCGATAAGATACTTTTTTTATATAAAGCTACCTTTCGCAGTCGCACGTTGTCCTCCTTTTTCTTTGATCGACATCTTTGAGCTGCGCGTCGGTTACTAACCATTCTTTTATTCCGTTTTTCAAGTTCTTCAGTCGACAGCTGAAATTAAAATGGTCAGCTAATTTAACCATTCCCCACTTCTTTATAACCAGTGTACATACTCTTAGTTACGCAATGTGAGATGCACGCCCTTACAATCAGGGAACCACTCTCGTGCAAGATGACAGCCACCGCTGTAGAGGATGGAGACCTCACTCCTGACTCAGGCAAGACTACTGTTTAGTAACAGCTGGTCCGCCCCAAAAATACTTTAAAGGGGTACATGAGGCTTTTCGTTGCCGTCTAGGGGTCCCACTTAAAACTGATAACTTTTCGTGGCAGTCTAGGGGTCCGACTTAAAATTGATAAAAAAAAATTGCAGGTTTTATTCTAACGGACCTAAACATAATATATGCGCCTAAAATAACCGCTGATTTACAAGGAAAATTCATTTTCAACAGCAATATGTGCTATCATAGGTTACGCACCAACGTTACACTCCCCGCCCCTTTAATATGTCCCTTAATATGTACCAATCAAGTATTACATAACCAATATTCAAACTATTTGGTAGCCTGCCAGTCATGATGAAGTCTCCACTTGACTGTATTGATCTGGTCGGTGTCAATTGGACGCTCGAAGAATGTGATTCGAACATCTGTTCCAAGAAAAGTAAATGCTTTTGTTATGACAGTCACCCAAAGAGCAGATACTGACTTACAACTGGCTATTACTAATCTCAATGGAATGGCCGCGAGTATTTGTACTGGTGGTGACAA
Organism: Cyrtodaria siliqua; assembly: GCA_037043455.1. Classification (NCBI taxonomy): domain Eukaryota; kingdom Metazoa; phylum Mollusca; class Bivalvia; order Adapedonta; family Hiatellidae; genus Cyrtodaria; species Cyrtodaria siliqua. Next base: position 40,321 of record JAWPHD010010656.1, read on the forward strand.
TGTAATCCAGACACTTTTTTGTGCATTTTCTGATGTTGTCGAAAACAGAATCAATACTCGTCTACTACTTGTTTCTAGGTTGTTACATTACTCATTACAGTAGCATTCGTTTCAGTTTAGTCAGCAGTTGTTTTGTATGGTATTTTACGTCATTGTCAAAACATGTGAGGTTATATATGACGGTCGATTTTTTGTAGTGGGGCACTGCAGACCATAAACTTTTTCTGGGTAGAACCTGTATTGTATACCTGTATATGTATATATCGCCATCCGTAAAAATCGACACTTCCTCACTCAGCAGTTAGAACAAATTATATAATGAATACGTTTCCCAGAGAGAAATTGTACACATTTTCGGCACATTTATATTATTCCAAATTGTTTATTTCCAAAAACATTTATGCATATAAAAATATTGTGTGTGTGTTTGTGTTGCACGTGCGTGCGTGTCATCTCAAATACAACATGCGCAGGTAAATACATTTTAGCTAAAGTAGGGCTGCAAATAGGTAAGAATGGAAGAGTATTATCAATGTCCGTTTTAAGCAAGTATTTGATTTTTGCGAAGAAATAGAACGTGCTGGGTCTTTACATCTTCAGCATGACTCAGCAGTTTTTCTTTTTTTGTTTAAATGAGCCTCTGCAACTGGAAGATAGTTTCTTTCTGAGTTTTATTTTCTGTTTTACTTTTAACGTTTTTGACTCAAAATTTCGTTAACCGAATGAGAAGGACTTCAATTAGTATTTATCCGCATACTTAGAATTAAGTTGTCTGTCTAACTGCACATCGTGTGTAACAACGCCATGTTAAATGGTAGTTGATATAATAACTTTAAACAAACAAATAACTGGCCAGTTTACCTTTCCTGATTTCAGCAAACATGTTGTAAAGAATAACCCTTATTAACTATCACTTTAATTTGCACAGTTTATTAAAAGAAAGAGATATCACATACATTTTCTATACAGTTAAGCCAGAGACCTAAGCCGAAATAGATTCTTTTATTGTGTCTTACATACACTGCAGTGCTTTCTTCTATATTTTGGGAACATAACCCATACCCTCAAAATTGGGAATTTTAGCGCGATTTTTCATAAAATTGGGAAACAAAACAGTCAAACATTTATTTCATAATTGTATCTTTCATACGGTTTACAGTACAACAAGATCAACAGAAGCATTTGAAAGCATTTCATATTCAATACTTGTCACATTTTTGCTACTTTTCAGCGTTCTTTCTTTTTCTTCTTTTAATTGGGAATTTTCTTCTCAAAATTGGGGAAAACAGATATGTTTTGTCATTGGGAATATGACCCAATAAAACAGCCAAAAAAAAATTCCCTGGATATTACAGAATAGCGTACACAGTATTACTTCTGTTCTGAGTATCAAAGAACAACCAACACAAACTGTCTTACCCCTAGAATTGGATACCGGGGTCACAGGGAATTGACCTGTTTGTACAACGCGTGGGGATTCGTCAAATTGGTTCTAGTTTATTTTATTAAGAACAGAACAGATATTAAGCTCCCTTATTTAAATAAAATTACAATCTTTTCAAGTTTGGTTTCCCTCTTTGATGAGTATTACAAACGCCACAAAAGAATTAACTTCTTAAGGATTTAGTCAAAGTTCAAACCTGTGATGTAGTTAAACATGTTAATTGAAATTAATGCATGTATTGATATTATTTCATCTGAAAATCATATGGATTTTGTGAGAGACAATTACATGTAAATCGCGGATGAATGTCATATTTGTTTCAAGGTGTTAGTAATACTGGCTTTAATTTAAATTAAGTGGAAACTAATTAAATAAAATGAGTTGAGAAAATGAATCATTCTCACACAGTCATTATCTTTCCGCGGCTTTTCACTTATGTGACTCTCTCCTGTAAATGGTAATGCTTTTTTCCAGCTTTAATCCAATGAATAGATGGACAGCGAATATAATTAATTTAAAAGAAACAAAACAGCTCGTCTTTGTAGTCACCACAGACAGAGATGTATTTTGACGTTTGCCTAACTTGGCGTAAAACCATAGTTAAACGAATGTTAAAATATCACTGCTGTTTCCAATATTTCTATTCTAAGATCTTTACCAATGAAGGTTTATTTTACAAACACTACATTTTTCTAATTTTATCCACAACACAGTTCTTCCTTGATAAAGATCCTAGGATCGAAATACTGGAAACTTTTAAGACAACATATATACTTGAATAGTTAAACATTTGTGCTATACGTTTTTTAAAAGGTATTTTTAAAATATCCCGATATATATCAGGCCCGTAACCAGACCGACATTTTGACGGAGGCAAACATCCTTTTGCTGGGGGGGCTCCGGGGCGATGCTCCTCCGAAAAAAATTTGAAATGTAGGTGCGTTTTTCGGTCATTCTGAGGGCATTTTGAGGACTAATCCCTGTACATAAAATGTATATAATTAATCAAATTTAAATTTAATGAAATTTGAAAAAAAAGTAGATCTAGAAATGCATCCATACAATTTTCATGCATGTCCGATTAATGTATATGCAACATTTCTATACAATCTTAACCAAAACCGAATCATAAACACCAGTCTATTATACGGAAAATATGGACTAGACCTAAATTTTAGGCATTTCTGAACCATTGTTGTTCAACAGTTGAAAAAGGTATCTGATTTTTAAAACTATTTTTCAAAATTTCGTACCTCCAGAAATTCCTCAGTGTAGTTACGGGCTGCGTGTATGTTTAAATGTATTGTAGGTCGAATTTGATACGTATGTTATGTGCGACGTGAAGCATACGACATACTTAAACAAGTATATATAAAAGTCGAATAGGAAATATAGCTTTCATTTCAAATAACAGTCATCTAAAACACGAATTCAAAACAAATAACACTTCAAGGATTTTTTTCTAAGAATTGTGAAGACAGGACAGCCTGTTCATTTTGTGAAAAAAAAGCGCGATAACTGATTTGTGAAAAAAGTATTGAAAGATTAATTGTTAATTAAAAGCAATATTACTCAATACATGCATACATTGTTTTTGTGGGAGGTGGGCGTTATAAAACAAATGTACAATTATTCAGCATTTGTTACATTTTAGATAAACTTTCTAATGTAAATGTATCCAAAACAAAACAATATTGACAAATGTAGATGGGGAAATGTTGTTTACCAAAAAAATGATATATATATATATTTAAATTGTGAAAAAGTTGGCCACAATTGTGAAAACAATTACCAATTTTGAATTGTGAAGTAGCCGAAGTTCGGCTCTTGTTCGGGAAAAAAAGCCCTGCACTTGCAGGGATAACTAGAAGCAAATACACATAGGGGATACGCATTGGAACGATCCTTGGGGAATTTTAAGCCAGGTTCTAGTGTGTATCCAACCTCGCTCATACCATATTTTCATCCAATAAAACGAGACGGTGTAAATAAAGAAATCACCGTCAGGCTACATCCTCTACCAACGAGGCAGCATCAGTATGCGATATAAGTAAAACACAAAGATGATCATGTATATATGAATATAAAGTATTTATCGTAAGAGGAAACAAAAGAAGAGTATTTTTGTGTGTATAAACCATCTCGGTATCTAGATGACATACGCAACATTGATAATCCACATTTCTCACAATTATGGTCACTCATATTTATCCACAAGAGCTCACACTGAGTTCATCCTACAGTTCGGATACTTTAGCAGCATTCTTCGATCTTCATCTACTAAAATCCATGATAAGCGAGATGCCTTATCTTGACATCGTTAGCTATCAACATTTAGATGGGGATTTGATGAGTAGTTTATAGCTCAATCTCATTCGTTTTGCTAGAGCGTGTAATGATGTTAAGGACTTCCATAATCAAAATCAATTACTAAAAGTAAACCACTTCAACAGGGTTTTCGTTATCTCAAACTTCTAGATATTTCTCAAAGTTCTATCGCCACAACGAGGACCTACTGAACAAGTACAAACCAACCTAAAAACATATCTGTAACCATGCAGACTTCACCACTCATATCTGTAACCATGCTGACTTCACCACTCATATCTGTAACCATGCAGACTTCACCACTCATATCTGTAACCATGCAGACTTCACCACTCATATCTGTAACCATGCTGACTTCACCACTCATACCACTCATGTGTACTGTGCTGCATATTGACTAGTTAATTTGCTCATTTGATTTAGTTTGTGGTGAAATGCGGACCTGCAGTGCCATGCATTTCTAGAGGACCGTTTTTTTCCTTTACGCTTCCAAATGAAGACAGACCATAACTTTTTTTAGGCGGTAACCTCTGCTGTAACTGTTTCTGATGGCATCGTCATTTTACCAGTTTTTTTCTTGAAGCTCTCAGCTGTTTCGTGCTGTTTTTTTTTTATAAAAACATTATATTTTTCATGGTTCGTGTTTTTGATTCGCACATCAGATATAGCATTGTTGATGATGACTTATACACTATTTCAGAGCATAACAAAGATTTCATAAATGGTACTAGTAGCTCCCCTGCTTCATGTTCGGGGTGTAAAGCGTAGTTCTAGGACTGGTATCAGTATGTGACTGTGCGGAGTGTCATGTTTTGTATCAACGGCGTGATATTCCGGTGTGTATGTGACTGTGCGGAGTGTCATGTTTTGTATCTACGGCGTGATATTCCGGTGTGTATGTGACTGTGCGGTGTGTCATGTTTTGTATCTACGGCGTGATATTCCGGTGTGTATGTGACTGTGCGGAGTGTCGTGGTTTGTATCTACGGCGTGATATTCCGGTGTGTATGTGACTGTGCGGAGTGTCGTGGTTTGTATCTACGGCGTGATATTCCGGTGTGTATGTGACTGTGCGGAGTGTCGTGGTTTGTATCTACGGCGTGATATTCCGGTGTGTATGTGACTGTGCGGAGTGTCATAGTTTACGTCGTGATATTCCGGTGTGTATGTGACTGTGCGGAGTGTCATGGTTCGTATCTACGGCGTGATATTCCGGTGTGTAGGCATACAGGAAGTAAATCACTGTGGTATTCATGCCTGGTGGTCGAAAGGAGTTCCCAAATATATAATCCCTAACTTTTTTTGGTGATAAAAGGCATTTTTGAGTATTTAAGGCCTGAATATTTTTCTGGCTGAAATGACTTTATTGACTTGTTTGTGATAGCTAAAAACCATTTGCATTGTTGTATGATGATTTTATTTGTCAACTTGACAGTTTTGAAAGTGAAAGTAGAACACATTTAAGAGGTGCCGAATGAACGCAGTTTGTTCACGGTATCAACAAAGATCACATGACCCCTACTATTCTCAGCAGTTTTCTAGAGAGGCAGGTCTCACGACTAAGAACATGTAAGTGAATCTTAGTTTGAACTTCATTTTGAAAAATGACTAACTAGAAAGCTTGGACAATATAGCATTGGACTCAATGGGATTTGATTTACTTCTGGTACACCTGTATGTGACTGTGCGAAGTGTCATGTTTTGTATCTACGGCGTGATATTCCGGTGTGTATGTGACTGTGCGGAGTGTCATGTTTTGTATCTACGGCGTGATATTCCGGTGTGGCAGCACTATTAAGCTGAGCATTGCGCTCACTGCTACACGTGGACATATTGCGCTCACTGCTACACGTGTACATCATTCTGATAGGAATGAAAGGTTGTTAATAGCGACGATACACCCCAATCCATGCATACATACATTCACACATCGTAACGTTACACCCCAATCCATGCATACATGCATTCACACATCGTAACGTTACACCCCAATCCATGCATACATGCATTCACACATCGTAACGTTACACCCTAATCCATGCCTACATGCATTCACACATCGTAACGTTACACCCCAATCCATGCATACATACATTCACACATCGTAACGTTACACCCCAATCCATGCATACATACATTCACACATCGTAACGTTACACCCCAATCCATGCCTACATACATTCACACATCGTAACGTTACACCCCAATCCATGCATACATACATTCACACACCGTAACGTTACACCCCAATCCATGCATACATACATACATTCACACATCGTAACGTTACACGCCAATCCATGCATACATACATTCACACATCGTAAATGTTTTATTTGTGTTCTGCTTAGTACTGAAGATGTACACTCACACTAGTGTACCATAATATTAAGCATTAGATATTTTATAAATGCCATCATGGTTCAGCCAGCAAGGTATGTTCACGAAATAGTCCGGAAGTGATATTTGGGAGACAGTCAATAGGCGTCTGTGATGAACCAGTCCATGTTCTAGTACTTGTTCCCATAGCCACTTATTGTGACAGTAAAGGCAAACTATGTCCAGAATCATTACAACCGAGACTGCTACTTTTTCTGTCTCTTGCTCGTGTTTGATGCTACCAAGCAATCCCCTTTTCAGTATGTATTGACATTCACACTAGGGCCGACCATAACACATTGTTAGTCTGCTGTTTCCCTACCTATCCACGAAAAAGGGCCAACAGCTTTTATAGCAATTTTTTTAACATATTTTTTTTATTATATATTTAGTTTATTTTTCATTCATTTCTTAAGGTTTTTACTATCTTTGGCAAAAAAACAACAACATCACCTACCACCTTATAAAATCCTGGGTCGGGAAACAGCAAACAAATATATTGTTAAGGATGGTCGAGCTATGAGAATCATTCAATCATAGTTCTTATGGCTATTGGTTACCATGGTATTAAAGTGCATAATATAAACCCATAAGAGCTATGATTCTCACAGCTACATTCAATTTATCGTTTGTTTAGTGCTGTGTGACGGCTGTAAAAAGTCACACCGATTAAGAATCAGTAGTGTTATTACTTACTGGTCCTTTGGGATCATCAAGCCCAATTGTTGCGCCGCTTAAGCCGGTTCTAAAGGACGTTGCAGCTTATATTACGGTACCTATCATGAACAGACTCAATAAAACCGAGTCTGCTGCTTTTCTCTCTTGTTTGTGTTTGTTGATTCCAACGGATCCCCTTTTCAGTATTTTTTGTATTTTATTATACTACTGAATTGCATAAATACCTCCGTTGTCATCAATTCCAGCCTTTTCGTCTCTTCTTCATCCAAGTTGATTTCAGATAATCCCTCAGACTTTCTCTTCCCGATAATAGATCTCTTCAACTGATTTAGTATTTCATTTGACGCTGCTTTTCCCGCTCTTTCAAGTTTCCCAGCTGAACTCTCCGCACTCGAGTTGTTACCATCAGATTCGCTGCTGCTTATAACAACCGTTTGTGTCTCGTTTTGAGATCGTTCATTAGTCCGATTGATTATTTCTGTCCCCTGCAAGTATACACAATTATGATTACGTTTATAAATATGGAACAAGGCTTGTTTTAACCTATTTAAGTAGGGACGGTCTCTTCACAATTGTTAAAAAACATATATTTTCCAATTATGATTAAAATAATTCCCAATCCAAAAAAATAACAATTAAATGCAATAAAAACACTTTTTTTTTTTTTAGAAAAAAACAGATTTTCTATTGTTTGTTTAAGTAATGTTGAATTCAATACTTGATTGATATTATATAAAGCATACATTTAAATAACAATTTCTGTTAAAAAACATTCCCCTAAATGGCGAAAATCGCAGTCCCCGCCCCAGCCCCACTCCCCAATGTTCGACTATCTCGCTCTTCGTCCCCAAAATCAGCAGGCCTATGCCTTTTCCCAATTTTCTCGAAAAACTCCCCATGCTCCCTGTGGAGTTTAACCAAATCGTTGTTCATGTTCAAAAACACGTGTTTGGTTAATCCGAGAGTGAACGGATACATAGTAATCTGGGAACCGTGCCCTACTCTTACTATTGAATATATTCATACTCCGATACACGGGAAAATAATTTGGTTTATGTCTCCATCTGTAAGACTAGGTCAAGAGCACGGGATATTATAACCTGGTTTACGTTTCCATCTTACTCACGAGGCTAAGGCAAGTGTCTTGCCTTGGACACAGCGAAGTAACTAGTGACACTCGAAACCATGATCTGTGGATTTAGAGTCGAACGTTCTATCTACTGGGTTATATACATGGACTTAATTATAATATATTATATACGACCATGACAGAGGCTAACTGACTGGGTTTTTAGTTAAAATTACGACGATATCAACGATGTCAATACTGCTGGGTCAAGTCTAGTAGATATAGACAATTATGACAAACGTCTAGAAACAGACTCAATACAACTGAGTATGCTACTATATTCTCCTGGTTGTGTTTGTTGCTCCCAAAGGTTCTCCCTTATCAATATGTATTAACATTCACACTCGCGTTCGTTTAGTGCAGTTTGACGACAGTAAAAAGTCTCACAGTGTTCCTAAAATCAGTCGTGTTATGTTTATTGGTCCTTTAAGATCAGCGAGCCATATATAAGTGGCTTTGAAGTAAAATACCGCTGAAGCCGGTGCTAGGGGCGTGTTAGGTGTTGCTTCTTATATTACCTCTCATTGCGTCTATTACTTTATTCTAGTGGTTATGTTTGTTGCTTCCAAAATATCTCCCTTATCAGTATTTATTGAGACGAATAGAAATAAACCAGAAACGTTATAACGTTTTGGCATGAAACATGATAATCTGAGATTTAACATTTTCGTATCTTCAAGGATTTGTTAAAAAGTAATAAAACCTTGGTATATTGTTTAACAATATGTATAACTTCGTCACTCTCAGACATATTGAATATTGCTACATGAATCTTAAAAACAGATTACCATCACAATGTTACACTAGCTTAGATTCAGTCGTAAATGTTTATAAATATTCAACTGGATTGTGTTTGTTCATGTTTATTTACTTTTTTTTATTTTCTGGATTATTCAGAGTGCATTCAGTTGGATTACACCCGTGACTTTACTCACAGACATAATACTATTATAAAATAAGGTCTGTGCTTAACTTAACTTATAGAGGTTTGGTGCACCCTAGAACCTGGTTTAAAGTCCCAGTGGCCTACTTTGCCACTGACCGTTCCAAGGCGGTAGCCCTATTGTCAACCATTTTGTGTTTGTGATGTCGTTTGCATTTATTATTACTTTTGCCTTCTTGTTTGTCTGTTTGCGTGTTTGTTTCTGTTTTTGTGGTTGACTGTCCTCCTTGAATACTACTTTCCCTGTCCGATATTTTTATATTTCTTTATAACGGATCAATGAGTCGATGCTTTTCAGTAGGCCTAGATCTTCTTCCATTGCTTTGATTTTGCATGTCGCAACATGTCAGAAAATTACTGTCAACGTCTGCACAGGTTCCAATCCCCTGTGGAACACATGTATATACTTACTTGAAGTTGTAACCCTGTAGATTAATGCAACATAGATCTACAAAATATTCCAAACGTGCGTACAGTTTATGACTTAGGCTAGAATTTAGAGCTAAACTAGGCTCTTGTCTAGATTTCTACTAGCCGGAAAGTTATGGTCGGTTACACAGCCAGAATATCAGTTCTATATGTCTCTGAATACAGCTTATAAACAGATCTAAATGTAATTACCTTTTTTGGATCCTCTTCATCGCTCTTTAATATGTTCTTCACGTCTTGCAATGTCGAATCCGCTGTTATGTTATCGTATAAAACATAGGCGACACCGGGTTCGAGTTTCACACCAACCAACACATTATTTCGCTTTTCTAATAAATCCCTCGTACCAGACATGGTTTTAAAGTACCGCCTTCTTATTAATAAATATTAACAATTTAGGGCCTATATATATATCTAAACGTGTATGCCTTCATTTACCTTCATTACACAATACTCTAAAAATAGACTTTATGAAACTACACAATGAGTAATCGGTAAAACTACACTACACATTTCCCGATATTCCAACTTACAGTACTGTGTAGATTGAGAATACGTGTAGATTATGTATACATGCAAAAGACGATAAGACAAAAGTAGGTTTGTAATTATTATCAGTTTGAACCGATATTCAGTTTTAAAATGTGAGCTTTTTAATTCATCGCCGCGGTTTGACCTCTAGTTGCTAAGTTGTGCAACAATTCACGAGAGTAGTAGTGTACTTTATATATACTAGATCTACTCAAAATCTGCTAAGGATCACTTTTTTGCTAAATTTCTTGCTGAAATAAATAGCATTATTTCTATATTACTTGAAATTATTTAGGGCAGTATATGGTCATCTTGATTCAAATTGTGGAATTGTTAAAGTATCAATGAAATTACTATCGTTATTGTGAATTACTATCGTTATTGTGAATTACTATCGTTTAAATATTGTGAATTACTATCGTTATTGTGAATTAATTTCTAATAAAATTACATAGAAGAACAAAAGTGATCCTTAGCTTATTTTGAGTAGTATAGACTATTAGTAGTAGTAGAAGCCACTTTAGTAGCCGTGGGAATCAGGGCTCTTTCGGTGCCTATCTGTATTATGGTAAGTCGTAGTAGTAGTAGTAGTAGTAGTAGTAGCAGTAGCAGTAGCAGCAGCAGGATTATTAAAACAAAATAATAACACGTCAGAGACAAAATCAGCCTCATTTTGTTGCGGAAATGCCTGCAGATTGCACCACAGACGTGTTGTCCGTCCGTTAACTTTTGCCTTGTGATCACTCTGGGCCTTCATTACTAATCGGATTTTCTTTTACGAAAACTTGCCAGTGTCTTTATATCAATGAAAGCTCGGACAAGTTCGGAAAACAGCCAGATCAGATTAATTTTACCGGAGTTATGGCCCTTGTTTTGCTGAAAAATGCCTTGTGAACACTCTAACACCTTCATTTATTATTTTATCTTTACCGAACTTGCACAAATTGTTAACATCAATAAAATCTCGGACAAGTTCGAAAACCAGCCAAATCGGATTGGTAACACCGGAGTTATGGCCCTTGTTTTTTTCCTGAAAAATGCCATTTTCTGCCTGGTGAACACTCTAGCACCTTCATTTATTATTTGATCTTTACCAAACCTGTACATAATGTTAATTAATACCAATGAAAGCTTGGACAAGTTCGAAAACCGGCTAAATTGGGTCAGTAACACCAGATTTATGGCCCTTGTCTTCTCTGGAAAATGCCATTTTCTGCCTTGTGAACACGCTAGCACCTTCATTTATTAGTTGATCTTAACCAAACTGGCACAGATTGTTAATATCAATGAAAGCTCGGAGAAGTTCAAAAGGAAGCTATATCGGGCACCTGGAGTTATGTGCACTTGAAATATTGAAAAATGTTTAATAATTTGTTTATTTATTTAAATTTTTTTTCTCATAAGGAACCTTTGTTCTTTGGGAGCTGAGAGGCCCTTGTTGGATCAGTTTTACACAGAGTTAGGGAAAAACTTAAAAAGTTTGGCCCCGCCCCAGCCGTCACAGTTTTACAGAGATTGATATTGGGAAAAACTTCAAAAAGAACTTCTTCTCTGAAACCACTGGAGCTAAAGGTTTAATATTTTGTATTTATTATCAGCTTATTTTCTTCTAAAAAATTGTTCAAATGGTGACCCTGGGGTTTAATTTGGCCCCGCCCCAGGGGTCACAGTTTTATATAGACTTATATATAGGAAAACACTTTAAAAATCTTCTTCTCTGAAACTACAAGTCAAAGGTTTAATATTTTTTATTTACACTCTGCTTATGGTCCTCTATCAAGTTGTTTGAATGGTGACCCTGGGTTCAAATTTAGCCACTCCCCAGGGCCAGGGGTCACATGTTTTACATAGAGTATATAGGGAGACACTTTAAAAAATCTTCTCTGAAATTACAAGAGCCAGAGGTTTAATATGTTGTACTTACCATCAGCTTATAGTCATCTACCAAGTTTGTTCAAATGGTGACCCTGGAGTCAAATTTGGCCCTATCCCCGGGGTCACATGTTTTAATGACTTATATAGGGACAAACTTAAAAACTCTTCTTCTTTGAAATTACAAGAGAGAGCCAACGGTTTAATATTTTGTATTTTCACTTAGCTTAAATTTGGCCCCACCCCTGGGTCACATGTGAAAACTTGGTTTGAGTGCAAATAAGTAGTACATGGGACCCGTTGGCCCCACAACTGCGCATGCGTCATCAGATGATGAAATATTGCGAAATGGTTCAGATGCAATATTGTGAAATTGATATGTTTCTGCCGATTGTGAAATTTTGATTGAGACTTTATCTTTCCGTCGATTTTCTTGGAGAGACGTACATCAACCATCACGGAAATGTCCGTATATTGTCAAATGTGTGTAGTGTATATCGATGTTTTGTCTCGTCTATTTTAGAAGTCACTTCGTCTCGTTTAATGTTAAACTGAATTATCTAGAAACACATTTCTTCAATAATTCATTCAAATAAACACACGTTATTTCAGAGATATTACGTTACAGTATCGCTTAAACATAATTGATATACCGCTGTACGCGCTAAAGGATTCCTTTAACCCTTAAAGTAATGGCAATCTACCATATTTCTGTTAGACAGGTATAACTACATACAGCGATTATACATCGTGGATAAGTCACTCCTTCTGAGCCTAATTTGCTTAATAGTTATTGAAGATTTTTTATTCTGATAATCTATAAAGGATCTCTGAAACTGGGAGATTTTAGAAATAAAAACAGTCGTTCAGAAATTCGTCTGTCTGTTCATCAAATCCTAATAATAGATGGCTCCAAAAACATTGCAAAACATGCCTGTTCATGTCATGTTCTTAAAATTGAAACATTTCACAATCGGCAGAAACATGGCTATTTCACAATATTGCATCTGAACCATTTCGCAATATTTCATCATCTGATGACGTCACTTCCACGCATGCGCAGTTGTGGGACCAACGGGTTCCATGTACTACTTATATATTAACGAAAGTTTGATTTGTTTTAAAGCCACACTAACTTGAGCCAAATACATCCCTCCCCATATCTTGGTAATATTATCTGACACACAATCCATCTATCCACAAAAAAAACCAATCCAACCCCACCATGAACACCAGTTGAGCGATACAGGCCCTCTTGGGCCTCTTTTTATAACTTGAAACCCAGAATTGTTATTAATGCCTCTCTCAGACAGTGAAGAATATCCTTGCGAATATGAAAATTTGAAATTCGCGGCAAATTCGCCGAAAATGATAAGATTGGCCTGGAGAAATACTGAAAAAAGTGAGGCTTTATGAATGCTTCCGAAATTCTTACGAATCCTAGCGAATCCTTGCGAATTTCTTACGAACCTTACGATTACTTAACAATCAATTGCCGAATTTCTTGCGAATCCTTTGCGAATGTTACGAATGCTTACGAATGCCGTTGCGAATCTTGCGAATGCTTGCGAACGCCTTACGAATGAAACGACTACACAGCGTATGCTTGGCTAATTGCATATACCCATTGCAATGTTTCTCTTTGTCACTTATTCACCAGCCTCCGCCGATTCAACTTTTTCTTCAAAAAGTCAAGTTTTAAGTTTCTTAAACAGTCAAGTTTTTATCCTTCAGCATGCCCAGGGGCATGACGAATGCTAGCAAATCCCTACAAATGTCTTACGATCACTACAAATGCCTTGCCATCAATAAGAACGGCTTGCGATTGCTCACGAAAATGTTGCGAAAGCAATGAGAATATGCTTTCCTGGCGAATTTTAGGAGCATGTTCCTAATATTCGCAACACCCCATGAACGACAGCGAATGCTTACGAACACCTACGAATGTCTGGCGATCACCTTGTGATCATTGCGAATTGGTGGCGAATTGCATTCGTAAGCCCATTCGCCACCATATTCGCCACTGTGTGAGAGCAGCATTAGTGACGTTTAACCATGTTCTTTGTCATATTGGTATTTTTTTAAATATGAAATACGCTGTTTTAACTAAATGGGAGATAACTCTGATACTTACATTGGATCACAACTAATTAGTGAAAGAGAAGATCACCCTATGTCATGCAACTGTTTTATACTACTTCACATTATAAAATAGCATTCAATTTATTTAAACTAAATGTACATAAGGACTTGCTGAACTTATATTTTTCAGTATATATATATATATATATAGCCATTTTCACAGCCAATAGGTTTCCGTAATTTGCGATTGCGACCATTGACAGCAGACATATGTAAAAACTGGAACGATGAAGTACTTGGCACATTTCCACCCCAGACGGGATTATTCGTGGAACTAGTCATCATTGCGTCTTAGATCTTCGTATCAGAGATAGTCATTCGCCAGTCGCCATGGGCTAAACAAACTTTAAAATGTCAAATGTTCCAGCCAATTCGAGTAAAGTCATTTTGGCCCATACAAATGAACGTTTGGCATTGACACTGTCTGGTACGTGTTTCGGTGTAGAGTTTTTACGGTACGGCGTATTATTTTCAAGATGGCGGACAATGTTTACGTCGGAAGGTAGGTGCCCAATTATTTCCCCTGGAGTTTTCGTATACATCGTTTATATTATATATAATCGTACTTGTCAATTCGGGGAAGGTCCAATGTCTTGAATTATTCCCTCAATCTCACAGATCTCTTTTTTTTTAAAACACAATCAGCTCTTATAACCAGTGGTTTCCCATTTTGAAAAAAAATTAAACGAGAGATGACCACTATTTTGGTGGCTGGGAGTCATTTAGAGGCATTTTGACTCATAGAAGGTTCATAAATATTCGAATATTTCAGTTAAGAGCGTATGTAAACATCCGTTGACCACATAACTTGCAGAATGTAGATGTTTTCTGAGTTTGGAAAATGTCGTGATGATACGGTGTGTACCCAATGCGATTTTATCACGGTACGGTGTAGTCTCAGCACATTTGGGCTGATCTCGCTACGGTGTATCCTCAAATGTTTGATACGGTGTAGAACGAAGGAGTTTTGACGATTTTGAAGGCTATAATATGCAGCCTTTTGCTGTTAAACTCTTTTAACATATAATTACGATTGCCCAGTCGATAAAACACGGAAAATGTTTGACCTGTAACTTTAGTTGTTGTGGTTGTTTTGGAATGCTACCTTAAAATTTACAGTCGCCTTAAAAACATATACACACTATAAGTTTCGGCTAAATATTGCGTAAAACCGTATGGGAAATATGCATTTTAGTTTGTTATTTTTGTTTTATTTTACTCAGATGTTTTGTTCATTCTGTAAAAAGAGTATGATAGTGGACCTTTGGAAACGGCCGAACACGATAAATACGAAATATTGCAGTCTCGGTTTGATTGAGACTGTTTATGAACGGTAGTGAAATATGCGTAAAGTCTCAAAATGGGACCGGTAAAGCAAATGCACCAATTCTTCTACTGTAAGCGACCGTATGCGGCCTACAGGAATGTATCGATCATGTTTCAAAGGTTCACGGTCGAGATATCCTCCGAAAACGTACACTAGCTCTGAAACAACTGGAAAATATGGTTTGATAGCTGAAAACTTTGGAATAATTCCAGAAGCGACAATATATTATAGTATATACCTGAAAGTGGACGAGAGTGACTGGACAATATAAATAAAAGAACAATTACAGTACGCTGATAATGATAACGACACCGATAAGTATAAAGAATGCACCGAGGAGGCACTAACAGAATGACAGGTGTGAAGATGCAGTCGACACTTTTGGTTAATTGCATAATTTAATAATTGGAATTGGTGCTGAGAGGAAAAAATGAGTCCTTTGCCAAACGTTTGAAAACTTCAACACTGTTATAAAACACTAAGAATATAAGCAAATACCACATTCTGAAAACAATGATAATGACTCTACACAAGAAATTGAAGAAATGCTACCAAATGTTATAGATGAACTGAAAACATATGTGCATCTGGAAACATGGCTTCAAATTAATAAAATGATAAAAGATATAATTGTTCCTTATAAAAACATCGCGTTTTTCTATTTACGGACGTAATTAAATTATATTCTTGTCAAATTGAGAAGAATGGTGCTTTAGAAATCACAGCATCCACTGTTTATAGCCGTAATTAAAATATATTCTTGTGAAAACACATCAGTGAAATATGAAATACAGTAAAACTTTTAAACTATTTTGGAGAATTGGGTAAAGTCTTTAACGGTACATGAGTGGATCAAAACACACTGGCACGCAGTTTTCCGAAACGTGTGAAAATGGCTCGTTTAACGCTGTAGAAGGACGTATGCGTGCCCTGTGCTTTGGTCCACTCATGAACCGATGCCATTTACCGTGGACAATACGATAGCCAATTTTCCAAAATAGTTTAACCGGTTCAGTATATTTCATTGATGATGTTCTCCACAAGAATAGAATTTAATTACATACATAAACTGTAAAAACGCGATCTTTTTAAAATGAAAAGTTCCATCTTTTATCACTGTGTTCATTTGAAGCCATGTCTCCAAATGCCCATGTTATTTTCAGTTCATCTATAACATTCGGTAGCATTTCTTAAAATTCGTTTAAAGAGTCTTTATTATTGTTTTCAAAATGTGATATCGGCTTAATATTTTCTGAGTATTTTAACGGTATTGAAGTTTTCAAACATTTAGCAAAAGGACTATTGACGTTTTCTCCCTCGGCACCAATTCTGATTATTAAATTATGCATGGAACCCAAATTGTCGACTGCACCTTCACATAGACTGCCATCAATGATGTCATGTTTTAGTGCTTCCTCGGTGTATTCGTTAAAACCATCAGTGTCGGGATATAGGGGATGAAATAAAGATTCAAATATTGCTATATCCACCGCCATATGCTTGCCATCTTCGGGATGGTTAAACTTCAGTACTGTTGATTTTTACGAATATTGAGTTCTGCTCAACCCGGGGCTAGAGGGCGTGAGCGGTAGCTAGCATATTTCACTACCGCTCATGAACAGTTTCAATCAAACCGAGACTGCAATATTTCGTATGTGTCGTGCTCGGCGTTTCCAAAGGTCCATTATCGTACTCTTATGTATAGTGTCCAGTCACGCTCGTCCACCTTCAGGTATTGAGCATAATATATTATCCTTCTGGAATTATTCCAAAGTTTTTAGTCATCAAACCATATTTCCAGTTGTTTCATTCAGAACTGTGCTACTTATTCGGATGATATCTCGACCGTGAAGCATTGAAACATGGTCGATGTATTCCTCCTGTAGGTCCACAGACGGTCGATTACGATAGTAGTATCCATGTATTTGCTCTAAGGGTTCCATTTCGAGACTTTTTGGTGAGGTTTTACGCCATTTTTAGCCTCAACTGATAGTGTTTGTATGTATATATTAAGGCGACTGTTTCAAGGTAAAAGCAACCACAACAACTAAATTTGCAGGTCAAACACGTTTCTGTTCTTTTATCGACAGGATCGATCGTGTTAAATTTTGAAAGAGCTTAACAGCAAAACAATATGCATATTATAGCATTCAAAACCGTTAACCAAAACTTCTTGAACCAGATAAGTTCGTTCTACACCGTATTAAATATATAAGAATACACCGTACCAATATCTGTCAAAATGTGCTCGGATTACACCGTACCATAGTAAAATCGCATTGGGTACACACCGTATCATCGCGACTTGTTTCAACCCCACAAAAAAGATCTACATTCTGCAAGTTGTGTGGTCAAAGGATGTATACATACACTCTAAATGGAAGGACTCGATTATGTATTCACATTCTAGGAGTCAGAATGCCCCTAAATGACTCCCAGGCACCAATATAGTGGCCATTTTTTCAAAACGGGAAACCACTGGTTGATTGTGGTTTTAAAACCGGAGTTCTGGGAGATTGATGGGAATAATTCAAGACATTGGACCTTCGCCGATACTACAAATACGATTATATCTAATATAAACGATGTATATGAAAACTCCAGGTGAAATAACTTGGCACCTACCTTCCGACGTAAACATTGTCCGCCATCTTGAAAATAATACACCGTATCGTATAAGCTCTACACCGAAACACGTACTAGACAGTGATTGGGGAAGTGGCGGAAATGGCTCAAATACATTTTCGTGGGTGCAGCTATATTTGTACTGAGGTCACGTACCACTATTGATTTGGGGCTTCTGATTGGTTGAAAAAGTATAGGGTCTATTAGGGCATATAGTCGGATTGTAAGGTAGATTCTGATTGGATTAAATTATCAAAATCATAACAAATCCTTCTAAAACATGAAACAAATATTTTTTCAACATTCAACATGTTCATTTAGGATATTTTGACTGAAATTTGGATTTTTATGGATACATTTGTACTGAGAGTATATTTGCAAAAAGTAAAATTTCTTTCACTGCCATTTTGGGGGTGCCCACCTTCAGTGCAATATTAGAGGCTGAAATCATTACAATACTCCCAATTTGCTGATCATTTTTGAGTGTCTCTAAGATAGTTCTTTAAAAAAAAGTTCGGTTTTATCATCCGTTCTGATCAGGGAGTACGTTATATGACGTACTCCCTGGTTCTGATATAGGAATAGGGGTTGTAGGCTATAATGGAGGCCTATGGAAATGCAATAGTGGTATATGACCTTGAAGGTCTAATTACACTAAATCAACAGGATGTGCTCGCCTGGTGCAGTCGAAAGTAGTTCTGTATTAAAGAGTGCTAATCTTTTTTTCTTTGAAAACTTTTTTAGTGCAGTTTCCTGTTATTTTTTGGCTGTAACTGTATTCTGGACATGTTGTTGATATTTGAAAATGCAGCTCATCATGACTGTTTTTGATATAAATTTGAGAAGTGAAAGTAGACAGGGTATACAATTGCAAGGGGTAAAAATAGGGTTGACCTTTGACCCGGTGTTAGTATACAACTGAAGAAATGTTTCTTAGAAGGTATTAAACCCCCTATTTCCTTGTTGATGTTTAATAGCAGACATGTTTATTTGCATGATAAAGTAAGTTTCCCAGAATTCTAACGAGGTTTGAGTTTTCAACAGGTTGTCAACATTCTAACTTTACTATTGAAGGGCAATGGAGACTCATTTACGCTACTATGGTCATATACCACTATTGCATTTCCCATAGGCCTCCTTTATAGCCTTTTGGCCTACAACCCCTATTCCTATATCGTAACTTTTTTTAAAGAACTATCTTAGAGACACTCAAAAATGACCAGCAAATGGGGGATAATCTGATACTTTCAGCCTCTAATAGTTCACTGAAGGTGGCCACTCCTAGAATGGCAGTAAATAAATTTTACTTTTTGCAAATATACTCTCAGTAAAATTGTATCCATAAAAATGCAAATTTCAGTCAAAATATCCTAAATCAACATGCTTTATGATGGATAACATAATATTTTGATGTTTTAGGGGGATTAGTTATGACTTGGGTAATTTAATCCAATCAGAATATAACTTACCATCTGACTATATGCCCCAATAGACCCTATACTTTTTTCAACCAATCAGAAGCCCAAATTCAATAGTGGTATCTGACCTTATAACCTGAAATCATTGAGTGGTTGGCGGTGTAATCGTAAGAATTACTATGCATGCATACCATCACTCGCCAATCTAGACTGTTACAAGATTTGCGCTTCGATAAAACCTAGTTTATATATAAAAATAAAATAAAATACATAACTGTTTATTTCAGCATATTGGGCTATAAACAAAAGCCCATTTATTTGGCTAAAGAAAATATGAAACAATATCGACTTAAGTATATATGAAGGCACATTTTTTACTAAATTATCTTCTTTTCGATAACCGTTTCTGTTCTGTTTTGCAACAATTTCCGCCTTCTCGGAACTCCTTGAAGAACCATTTTTTTGCAAAGTTGAGTAATGGGTTAACACTCATTTAGTATTAATTTTCAAACAATCTGATTGAATTACAATTTTATTCTATTTGTCTTTCTGAAAACCATGCATAACCAGGATATAAATCAGACGACATGTCTGTCTGTCTGCCTGTCTGTCAGTAAGACTTATTGCTCTAAACAACATATAAATGCCATTGTTTAGTTAATACATTTGGAAACTAATCTTTTGAGTAAACATCGACCCCCACAAACTTATCAATAACTGATGACTCGTCTAAAGATGGTAGGCGCGTGCCATAACAAAGGAGTACGCGCGACGATTGTTATACTAATAGATATACTTCTTAATCACTGATATGAGCAATGATTGGCAATTGTTTTAATAATAATTAATAGGGATATGCTTACGCTAAATTTCGGTGTCGTATTCTGTTTTTTATCAAATGACAAATCCGTCATCATTTTGTATTGATATATCATGGTTTATAGTTATACTTATTTTGTTCGAAGAGTATCTGGTGTCGTTTTGTTGTTTCATTATCAATATCTGAGAGATGTATTTCTTTAAGTCAATCTTGTGTCTCAACAGCTATTGCATTCCCGTCATCTAATAGCCATCATGATACGATTACAACGGATGATGACATGAGAGCTTGGAATATACTGGCCTTGCGCTTTTGCGTGGTAAGACTTGTATACCGACGAGAAGCGATCGTTTGACACATAGGGACAAGATACCAGATGCGCACCCGAGTTAATAATGTTAGTGCTGACAATGCAACATCGAGTGTATGCACGTTTTAGATAATTGCTGTCCTCTTGTTAACGCAATGACATTCTTAAAAAGAGTTTTATATAATAAAACACCCAAATATATCAAACATTTTCTTTCTCGCAAAACTGCAATGGACCTTAAAGTAGCTATCTCGCCAACAACAGCCAAATTGTACAACATATGTACACCGTTAATAAACCTACCGCCGGCGAGGTATATATACTGAGCATATTTTTTTATTTTAAGTCGTACACAGTTAAAATGTATTACTCATACATTTGACCATTCACTCTGTATATGTGTAAAGAATTGAATGTTGTTTAACGACTCATCAACACAGTGTATGTTATTTAGAGCCGCCCCAGAGCGAGGGGAAGGATACATAGGAATCCGGGAACCTGCCCTACGCTTAGGATAGACCGATGTCTCACTATCGTATTGTACTTATTTGACTTACTTTTACGTACTGTGTGTGACTTTCGAATTGCCCGCTCGATTTGGAAAAAACGAAATTGTGATTTTAAATTTCAATAAATTTTGTTGAAATTACGATATAAAATGTGAAACATGTTAATGTTGTTGTCTGTATATTTTCAGATAATTTCACTCACTAATAAAGATTATAGAGCCGATTATATACGCAGTCTAGTTAGAAGATATATACACTCAAGAGATATGAAAACGCAACACAGAAATTTCCGCTATATATTGTATATACTGCACACTTAATTGCACATAATATTCCAAAGAAATCCCAAGATGTTTTTTTAAAAAAAAGTTGCAGTTAACTAGAGAAAGGACACAACTGTGATGTTGTAGACGTTTTAATCACACTACACTTTGTAACAAGAACTTCATAAATGTTGAAGTTGCTCTTTGAAAAATTGAGCTAGTTCAGTACTGTATTTAACGTAAATAGTCTGCAAAATGTTGCATCCTAATTTTGCTCACATGATTGAGCCAAACGCGTACTCTGTGAATAATGAAACATTGAAGGAATACTATTTGCTGTATTATTTGTTGTTTTAGTATTTTTTCCAAAAGGAAAGGTCTTACGCAGCCATGTACCATTCGATTAAAAGCAGCATATTGTACATACAATATATAGCGGAAATTCCCGTGTTGCGTTTTCATATCTCTTGAGTGTATAAATATAATTCATTTTACGCATATTCAATCACGGGTATTTTAAATAACCCGTGAATTAACCTATACTTTTAATTGGCCCATATACATTATTATATGTCTTGAACATCTCGGTAGAGTTATTTAGCGGGTTAGTTTCTTTAATTAAAACGTGTCGAATTTCTGCAGTCAATCATACCCGAATTAAGAGACTAAACGAGAAAAGGGCATCTTTTAACACACAGAGGCTTTGTCTTAATACGCGTGTATTTTAATTTATTACAATTGGGAACTTAAACGGTGGTCTTTTACAGCAGGTGGTCTCTCATTAGAAATGGTCTCCGGAGAAGGTTAGATTGTACAGGGAGTACGTTATAACGTACTCCCTGGATTGTATGGCCATTTTTCGAGTTACTGACGCCTCTGTTTTTGACTTTTATAACTGATTCAAAATTTAGGTCATCCATGAGGACAAATATACATAAAAAGGCATATGCCGTTACATAGTGAATCAAAAAGCAAAGTGCGTATTCAGATGTGCGCAATAAATCTCATTACGTATATTACATTGCTGTAAACGTTGACGTCATAAATTTGTTCAAACATCATAATTTTATGTTTGAGAAGAAGTTAAAAGTTTGACAATCATGAGAAATTGCAGAAAACCAGCAACTAACCAGCAACTAACCAACAACTAACCAGCAACTAAGCGGCCATTAACCGACAACTAACCGGCAACTAACCAGCAACTAACCGGCAACTAACAAGCATTAACCAGCAACTAAACAGCAACTTACCTTCAACTTACCAGCAATAACCAGCAACTAACCAGCAGTAACCAGCAACTAAACAGCAACTAAACAGCAACTAAGCAGCAACTAACCAACAATTAACCGGCAACTAACCGGCAACTAAGCAGCAACTAAGCAGCAACTAACTGGCAACTAACAAGCAACTAAACAGCAACTAAACAGCAACTTACCATCAACTTACCAGCAACTAACCAGCAATAACCAGCAACTAACCAGCAACTTACATGCAAATAACCAGCAATAACCAGCAGTAGCCTGCAACTAAACAGCTACTAACCAGCAACTAACCAGCAACTAAACAGCAAACAAACCAACAACTAACCAGCAATAATCAGCAACTAACCAACAACTAACCAGCAACTAACCAGCAATAACCAGCAACTAACCAGCAACTTATCAGCAAATAACCAGCAATAACCAGCAGTAACCTGCAACTAAACAGCAACTAGCCAGCAACTAACCAGCAACTAAACAGCAAACAAACCAGCAACTAACCAGCAATAATCAGCAACTAACCAGCAACTAACCAGCAACTAACCAGCAACTAACCAGCAACTAACCAGCAACTAACCAACAACTAACCAGCAACTAACCGGCATTAACCAGCAACTAACCGGCAACTGACCAGCAATAACCAGCAACTGACCAGCAACTAACCAGCAACTAACCAGCAACTAACCAACAACTAACCAGCAACTAACCGGCAATAACCAGCAACTAATCAGCAATAATCAGCAACTAACCAGCATCTAAACAAGATGCTTATTTTCCTATTCAACTTTAACTCAATGCAAAATAATTAACGCCATGCATTTTACTTTGATTTTGGGGAACTCAGACTCTGTTAGTGAAGGAACCTTTCATATAAAGTATCACTACTTTTGTGTTAAATCTCGTCTTGTCGTAGCCTTAATGGTTTGTTCTCTTGTTGCTCTGGCTTCTGCCAAATCAATGAGTACTTCATTTATATATATTTTAAAATACATGATCGGCTATGTGTTATACCTACATTGCCTATAATAATACTTTGTTTGTTAGAGAATTTATCTTTATTAGCCCCGTGTGGTTGCCGGGGGCTCCGTTTGGTCACGGGGCAAAGAATAGGGCCACTGCAGATCCCTTTGGAGGGGTAGGCAGAGGGGTAGAATCCCCCCAAATTCATGTTCATTTTATCAATTTTTGTTCATGTTCATTAAAGGTCTTCATCATGATCCCTGCATTGTTTCAGGTGCCATCTCGCTCGCATCAAAAGAGCAGTGGCAGAAAAACAATAACGTTGCTCCAGCATAAATGGAGTTTCTACGATAGAATTTGCAGCAACTCTGCAGTTCAGGGTGAGAAGGTTCTAGGCCCATTTTCCATATTTTATCTCGATGTACATGGAAGATGAGCCTGGCATGTTCATGCCTGCTAGGCGCCATATAACCTTTTCATGTGTTGGTGCGCCTTAAAACCCCAGTTCAATTCAATTTATTTACACTGTCTCGTTTTATTGGGATGACAATGTGGTAAGATTGACGTTTGGTTCACCATATAACCTGGTTTAAACCCCAGCGGTCTTTTTGCCACGGACGGTTCCAAGGGCGGTGACCCTATTGTCAACCCGTTTATGTTTGTTCTGTCACATGCTAAATGCTTATTAACTTTGTAATGCGTTTTTTTAGTTGAATGATCTGTGAAAGCTACATTTCCTGTTTGACTTTTATTCCTTCTTTTATTAATGCATACATTTTGTATATTTTCAAAATTGTTTGGCTAGATTAGTCATTACAATGTTTATTTCCAAAAACAATTAATATAAACACTTTTTATATTTATATCTAGATGAATGTGATATATGAATTCTTTTATTATTATTAGTAGTTTTTTTGGCTACACTCAAACCTGTCCCAAATAGACACACATTGTAAATGTTTTAGTTGTTCACATTTAAGGAGAGTCCCGTGTGTTAGTGATATAAAATAAACTGTTCATTGATACCGTGTGCAATTACATGAGTTACAAAAGTGAAAACTCAAAGAAACTGTTCACTGCTACATTTGACTGGGTCGTTATTTATTTTATTAACACATTTTGTAACTATTGCATGCGAGTAGTACGTTAAACACAGTCATTTAATAATCATGGACAGTTATAAAAAACATTTCAGAGACGGTCGAACAAGGGTCATAAGAATTAGGATTAACAAAAGTTTCACCTTCTCAATATTTATTGACATTCACACTAGCATTTGTTTAGTGCTGTGTGGAGGCCGTAAAAAGTCACCCCGGCTGCAGATAAGTAGTGTTATTATTTGCTTGTCCTTTGGGATCATCAATCCTATTGTGTGTTGATTTAAAGTAGAATATCGCTTAAGCCGGTGCTAGTAGGCGTGAGAGGTGTTGCATCTTATAATTACCTCTCATAAACAGACTCAATAAAACCGAGTCTGCTACTTTACTCTATTGCTTGTATTTGTTGCTTCCAAGGGATCAAATTCTCAGTATTTATTGCCATTCACACAAGCGTTTGTTTAGTGCTGTGTGGCGGTCCCGACTACAAATCGGTAGTGTTATTATTTACTGGTCCTTTGGGATCATCAAGCCATTCTGTGTTGCTTTAAAGTAGAAATCGCTTAAGCCGGTGCTAGGAGGCGTGTGAGGTGTATAATTACCTCTCATGAACAGACTCAATAAAACCGAGTCTCCTACTTTTCTCGCTTGTTTGTGTTTGTTGCTTCCAAGGGATCACCTTTTCAGTATTTATTAAAATAGAATATTTTATCTTAGCTGTTTAAAGTTTTTGGTGAAATGTATTTTCAAGGAGGCATCTGTGGACGGGATACACTGATATTATAAAAAGGCGCGAAACCACAAGTAGCAGCAGCAGCAGAAGATGGCAAAAATAACGCCACTGTTGTCTAATTGGCTTCCGGTATAAATGAAAAAACAAAACACCATGTGTGACTTTTGTTTGCTGTTTTATTTGTCTATATGTGTCGTGTTGCATGCTTTGGCAAGCTCAAACGACTTTTTGTATGTCCTTGTTTTGTCTGCTGCACAAACAGCATACATGGGCTGCATCAGACGTTTTGCTGGAGGGTCTGTGGGGTCGGCTTTTGACAAATAATGCTTTTGACAAATAATGATATTTTCTATAAACGATTCAGCCTAAAATGACTTCTATGCACACGAATATGTCTTCTGCACAGTTACAGGCTATCCTAGGTTTCACACCAGTATTGAAGCCCGATTTTATTCCAAATATATAGTGACTTCAAATTTAAGCACTGCACAACTCGGTGCTAACCCCATATTTTGACTTTAGACTTTTCCAGGAAAAGCCTGCTGTACCCCCTTTAATAGATTAATTGCATATAGGGAACAACTGCTGCTGCAAATAAAAAGTAGGTATATTGCAAGCAACAGTTGCGACAACAATATTATTTCTTCATAAATTATTCGATTCAATGCGTTTGTTTCTAGACTCTAGACAATAAAAATGCAACACATTAATATTGTATACATTTAAAGGGACACATGTCACTCTTGAAGTCTTTATCAGGCATTACAATTAGTCTCGATTTATTAATCCAGTATTATTTTTATATATTTAAATCCGTTTGTTTGGTTTTATTGCTTAAAATTGTGAAAGCAAACATGATTTCTTTACTGGATGTCTCTTAAAGTTTTTAACTTCTATTCCTTATTCTACCATAAGTTTGAATATATTATTGGTGAAATGCAATCAACAGTTAGCAATTTGCCTTATACTATTCTTATAATTAATATTAATGACTGAACAAACGCAATTTATGTAGAAAAACTAACGGGACACCACGAGTTTTTAAAAAATCAAGATTGCCATGTGTCCCTTTAAAAACATGGAAAGTTCAAACAAAAACATCAATGCATATCATTAGTGATAAGTATGCATTCCTGGACTGCTAAATCAGCCATAACTAGCTGTGACTAAACTAGCCATGTAATTTACAGTATGCTATATAAGCCTAATATCGGACCACAGTTTTGTTGAAGACATTTACTATTTAAGTATAATTTTTAATTTAATATCATATCAAGCATCTAATTTTGTTTTAGTTTAACAACACCGATGTTTCCATTAATATTTCAGCAAAACAAAGGCCACTTTGTAACAGCAACTTATCTTGTAACATCAGAGGCGCTAAGAGCTTAAGATTGTATCAAAATACGGATCCGATAACCAGTCGGCACGCGCCATTTTTTTGACATTTCGTTATTGATTATAAATGAAGTAGACGTTTGTGCGAGTGAATAAATTGAATAAATAGTGTATATATTTCATGCCATTATTTTTATTTATTTCTTTATTTTTTTTTTGGTGATAAGAGCTTTTGTTACAATGTCAATGCATACAATGGTATATATTAACTTGATTGTTTGTGGCACGCACCGGGCATCTCTCTCCGATCATAGTGTGGCTCCTGCTGGGCTCCCGACATATTTCTTTTCATAAAGGGTTTACAGTCTATACAAGACATTAGTCCGTCGCAATATGTTTTCATGGTTATGTATTCAAAAGGCCGACGTTTGAGCCCAAACATGTAAGGTACATTTTCATATCAGTTAACGTGCCCGTACAACGATCGTTTACTTTTTACCTCATACCTTTTACCTGATACCATTCTCTACCAGGGGTACATTGACCTCTGTTAACTTATATGTGATCACATGATAATTTGTCACATGACCACAATATCAAGAAGACACAGTGACACCAACAGACTAACATGTAAACAATCGAAAGATCGCGGCTTATTGCACGGTGCTTATTGTCTACATTTTGATATGTTTTTAGGTTAGGCCAGAAAAAAAAATACCTGAAATAAATTTAAAACACATATTTTCTGGCATTACGAGTTTACATACGATTCAATTGTATAATTTTCCTGAGGCTGGGTGGTATTGGAAGAACAAATCTGCTGGCAGCATGTCATGATTAATGTTTTTCATAACTTCTGCATGGCTGCATTTTCCAATACTAATAGCCAAAACGGACGCGCAGTGCACCATGGAGGCGGCATGTTTTAGCGCATGTTTCGTACTCAATCGTTTCGTACATTACCGTTTCGTACCCAGCTTTTTCGTACTTGTTTTTTTTTTGTTTTTTTGATAAAAAACTGTAGGGTCGGCGCCAAAAAATAGGGACTACCATCCTTTGTGCGTTTAAAATTTCGGTGAATGAATACCAGAAAAACAAGTGTTTTTTTTCTGGCCTTAGTAATTTAATTTTTGGTAGGTTGTTTAGTAGATATGAGTTTTCGGGAAATGATCTTAAGAAAACAATGCTGTACTTTAACCCTATGGGAAAGATTTGGTGGTGTCTATTTTGAATGTTTTGACGGCGGAGAAATATGCCAAAGTATAAACGTTATTCTACCGCAATATAATTCTGTGCAAATGTGACTGTTTGTTAAAACATTTAAAAAAAATGTAGCGCAACAGCCAAGCAAGCTCTATTATTGAGAGTTCTGATAAACTTGGAAAAAGGTGAAAGAATTATCAAAATCGGATGATAACCAAAAAAGATATGACCATTTAAAGGTTGTTCTAAAATGAATTTGGGAGCCGCCATTTTTAGAACTATGACGTAATAGTTCCATATTACCATATATGGAATATTGATAAATATCATTTAAAACGAAGAAAATGACTGCAAATGAATGGGCTTTTTTGCTGGTCATATAAATCATTATTGCCATTAAGTATTACATACTTTTCATACAGTTGCTGTAATTTTCCCCCTATAAATCAGTAAATTTCGATATTTATAAATTTTCCATATATGGTCATTTAGAACCGTGATGTCATAGCTCTCAAAATGGCCGCTTCCATATCCGTTTCAACAGAAACTTCAAATGATCATATCTTCTTTGTTTATCATCCGATTTTGATAATTCATTCACCCTTATTCAAGTATTTCAGAACTCTCAATAATAAAGATGGTTTGGCTGTGTCGCTATATTCCCTTTAAGCAGACCAAATGTTGTATTTGTTAGTTTAAGTATTTCATATTAAGTTGAATTAGAAAACATAAGTGTCACCAGGTCATTTTGCATCTTCATCGTTTGCCAAGGTTCTTGGTATTTCCAAGACGTTGACAGAGGTGTATCTGCATGCAAGGAACGACAACTCTGGGTAGAGATTGACTTCATACAGGAGAAGGTTATAAATGCACAACATATCGTGCTCTGAGCCTTCATAACATTCCCATCAAAGAAACCGACTATCAACTGAAAACATGGTAGGAGTTGACGAGCGCAATTCTCTCACTGCATTTAATTTTTGAAGCACAGTCGACATTTTGAAATTGTCTGAGCTGTATCACCTCCCGCGCTCACGTGACGTTTGTCTGAAAACAATAACCATGGCAAAATATAATTAATCTGGGCTTATGTGTATTAAAAATAGAAAATGGTTAAAAGCCCAGTTACGATATTCAAAACTTGGTGTATATATAGCATATATGGATTGCATTTGAGGTCACTGTGTCAAGGTCAAGGCCGCTCACACTGAAATAGAAAAATGCTTTCCGCCAAATTCCTTTGTGATTGAGAAACTGAAACGAAACTGGGTGTATATATATCATATATGGAAAGGAAGCTCGGGATTGCAGTTAAAGGTCACTGGGGACAAGGTCAAGGCCACTGTTACTAAAAATTGAGTGAAAATTGGTTTCCGACCAATAACTGTGGTTAGGAATGAAATATTGGAATTAAACTTTATACATTGATAGCATATAATGTTTATGCAAATGAAGCTTGGAATCGCAATTGAGGTCACTGGGATCAAGGTCAAGTTCACTGTTCGTCAAAATATAAAATTGTTTTCGGGCAATAACTTTGATTAGGAACGAGATATTGAAAGCAAACTAGCCGTGCTTGTAGCTGAGGTCACTGGGATTAAGGTCAGAGTCGTTGAAGCGATTTCCGGGGAATAACTTTTGATATCTATCAGTGTTTATAATGATGATGTTGACATGTTATTGTGTCATCCAAGGCCATTCATTTAAAATTAGTAACATATAGAAGTTGATATTGATATTTACGATAAACGTTATATGATGTTTATTATTGTGCCTATGTTATTCAAAGTTTTGTGGGAGAATTTCTCTTAATAATTAGTGTACTCATCTATACTAAAAGGGATATTGGCTTATTTGGACTACTATGAATAAATAAACTAGGAAAGACTTAAACTAAATTGGATTAATGGGACACTTGACATTTTAGATTAAAGGGACGCTTGCCAATATTATTGTTAAATCGGATTTTAAAGAAATGCTTGAGCTAATTAATGTATATTATGTAAGTGAATTATTTTTCATTGTACTATTTGAATAAATTTGTTGATTATATTTTAAAATTGTTGTTGCTGGTTTTTACACTTCTTTTCTTGTTACATTTTACCCATAACACTTTAGTTAGGAATGACATATTGGAACGAGACTTGTATGTAGCTTATATTAAGAGGATGCTTTGGATTGCAGTTGAGCTCACTGGGGACAAGGTCAGTGACATTTATTTTTAAAAAAAAATGTAAACACGGTTTTCGGGCAATAACTTTAGTTAAGGATGAGATATTCTAATACAATTGATAAGAAGATAGCTCATATTGAAAGGAATCGTTTGATTGCAATTGATGTCACTGGGCTGAAAGGCAAGATCACTGTTACTGAAAATATAAAAATGTTTCCATGCAATTACTTTAGTTAGTAATGAGAGGGCTGCGTGGCGCAGTCGGTAGCGCGGCGGATTTGTAACCGGAGGCCCCGAGTTCAATCCTCCGTGGTGCCACTGAGTTTTGTCGGTATGTTCTTGGGCAAGACACGTTCCCTTAGCCTCGTCCGTCGGATGGTGACGTAAACCGGGCGGTCCCGTGTATCGGTCTATCCTCCGAGCACGTTAAAGAACCATAGGAATCTATTCGATAATAAGAGTAGGGCAGGTTCCCGGATTCCTATGTATCCTTCCCCTCTGTCTCTGGGGCGGCTCTAAATAACCTATACTGTGTTGATGAGCCGTTAAACAATTCAATTTAGTTACTAATGAGATACTGGTACAACATTTGATGTGTAGTTTGCTTATATTAAAGAATGCTTGGGATTGCATTTGAGGTCACTGTGTTTAAGGTAAAGTCTTTTTGTTTGGCTCTGATAATTTAATGTAACTCATTGTACCAATTACATCATGGCTTATATGGTTGCCATGCAATTCCTCTCATCTTGTAGCTATGTTGCATATAGTTCTTCATTCTTCTTAGTCTACTATAGAATTAAGCATGCCAACATACTACAGAGGATGACTGAAAAGCCAAAGTGTACATAAAGAAGCAAAGGTTACTGTTATATATATATATGTAATATAATATTGCGTCTGTACACGCAAAGTACCGATTTTATAATCGATAATCGTTTTCCGATTATTGATAGTAATATTCCGGTCCGATTCCCAAAACTAGTATAGGTGGGAGTTGGGGTGGGGGTGGGAGGGGGTGGGCGTGGGGTTGGGTCGAATTCCAACGTGTGGGCTGCATTTCTTGTTTTAACATCAAACAATGCTAACCCTAACCTTAGAATTAAATAAATTGACCTTACTAGTCTACTAGTCACCATTGTATATCGCTTGTACCGATACGACTTGTGGGGTGTTCACATGTATATTTGGTTCTTGTGTTTTTTTTGTGACTTTTTTTGACCGGAACCCGCAAGTCAAAATATGCACATGTACCCTCTCATATGAGTACGGATAGAAAGATGAACGGACTGACGAACGGAGGCGTAATATCTCCTTACGCTTTCTTTAAAGCGTGGTGATACTGAAAGATCTCACAACACAGTGCATTTGTACTATGATGGCCTATATGAATAAAGTTTACGGGGCCATTCCTAATAGGAAGTTCCTAAAAGTTACTTCATTTATGAAACACAGCATACAAAACTGTACAAAACACCCATAGTGGCAGTGTCGTCTAATATAGCTGCAAGTCCAATTTCAGACTGT
This sequence comes from Cyrtodaria siliqua, assembly GCA_037043455.1. NCBI lineage: Eukaryota > Metazoa > Mollusca > Bivalvia > Adapedonta > Hiatellidae > Cyrtodaria > Cyrtodaria siliqua. The sequence goes on from JAWPHD010010656.1 coordinate 71,755, forward strand.
GTTCATCTCACCTGCAACAACAATAAACATATATGTCAGCAATTGTTAAAATGACACGATTCTATATAATATATATTGTCCTGTATTTAGATTGCAGGTTGTTAAAACAACAGCAGCCTCAACATTGATGATAGCGTAGCAGAACAGAACGCATTCTTCACGGTCGCATTCTTCACATTTTGCAAATGTGACAAATACGTTCGTTTTTTGTTTTTTTTGGCGATTTACCGTTGGTTTGCGTTGCTGGGCGGAGGCGGGGATGGAACCCGCGACCTCCGGTTCCACAATTCAACGGCTAACAACTGCGCTACCAAACCCGACAATATATGCCTAAAGGTAATAGATGTCACGTGAAATAGTGGTAAGGGTTTCAATGCAATATTAGCAGAACTATTCATGTTCGGCCTTAACTATCAAATGTATCTTAAGTTTACCTCTGTATTCACCGTTAAAGGAGACGATTTGTCGCGTACATCAGGTCTTTTGTTTAAAGGTCATGGTAATAATCTAATAGCTTGCAAATCCAGATGTCGAAGGTTAGATTTGTACCTTATCCCGGTTACCGTCACCGTGTTTTTTCTGTAGTCAATATTTTCCCACCACTTTTTCAAGTAGGACATTTCGACAGCCAGTCAGGATTTTTTTTCACAAGTGTGAATAATGCGTTCTGTGAAAAACGGTCCAACATATCTCTAAGAACGACAGCGGATGCACGTGTTGCGGTAAACATCCATCATCTTCATTCGACATAAGAGCAATATATGCAGCTGATACCGTATATTGTTTGTTTAATAGTAAAAGCGATAGAAATGCACGTGATTTATGAGGGAATAAATGCATGCATTCGCTGCACAATGCAGTAACATTCGTCATATATATTTTTTATCTATACTGAACAGAATTCCTAAGGACTCACTTGTGTATCTTAATAATTGTTATATTTTAAACATATTTTAGAATAGTTGCGTTATCAGTATTTGTTTTGACTCATAGTTTGTAAAACATTTATTTTTTGTTTAAATTGTTACATAATTTGAGAGCTGCTCTCATTTTATGAAAACATGAAATGTGCTGATAAAACACATAACTTGAAGCGAAGTCCGCTTCAAAAAAGATATAAATTTCTAAAAATGTGTATGAAATAATATAAAAAAACATAAACAAACTGACCCGTTTATTGTATATTCTCCGTCTATAAGAAAATGAAACATGGCTAATCCTAAATTACCTCCCTTTTAGTTGAATATCGTTTGAGAATTCAAATAACTGTAATTCAGCGTTAACATTAAATATTTCGAAAATTTCTTTTGCAAACGCATTTGTAGTGGTAATACTAGTAAAACGCGATGTCAAACATTTTTAGCCGGCATATTTTCGAATTATTAACATCGAAAGCTGCATTCATTCGAAGTTCTAATCCTATATACCCAGTTGTATAAGTGTTATAACTTTTTTTTCTAAGAAATCACATAGACCTGAAAGCTTAATAATGTGTTCATGCAATCAAAGCAGACGATTTACACTCGTTATTTTGCAGTTTAACCGTATCTCTAATCGAGCGTGAAATGCACAAAACAATGAGAATATTATTTACATATTTTTAGGTGGGTACTTAGGAATTTTGACTAGAATATATAATCCTTGAAATTCCAAAACATTAGCTTTTATTTTAACTAACTTATTGCTCTTTCCCTTCACTGTTCCTTTTTGACAGTTTTGAGCAGAAGAAACAAGTTTCTTGCATACCAGATAACGTGATCCGCCTTTTACATGGGTGCTGGAAAGCCTGATCTTACACATCAGGGAAGATGAATGTTGCGTGCTGATACCAACAATGGCAGCTGCATGACGCATTTGTGTAAATAAACATGCAAAACGTTAGTAGTTGTCGACATCAATGCTCAAAATATAAATGTAATGCAAGAAAAAGAATCAATCATGGGTATCCGGTTCAGATAGTGAAATTCCATCACTCGGTATAATTGTTTTAATCGGAACCTCAGTAGAGCCTCGGTTCCGACAAAAACAATTAAACCGAGTGTTGGAATTCGCCGCGTTTCTTCACCGGGTACCCATGAAAGACAGACGATTGTGCAGAAACACGCTTATACGAGTGAGCGTTGTCTGGCGCCCCTATTTGTTGTGAGCACGATTACTTGAAGTTCATGAAACGTTAGCAATACTACCAGTAAACGTTCCCGAATCTACATAATAATCGGTCAAGCGGTGTTAAATGTATAATGCCAGAACTTTCGATTACCCATTTCAATAATAAAATAAAACTATTGTTAATATGTCGATATTAAATGATACTTTAGAGACTGTTGCTCTAGAATATGGACACAAAACACTAGAAGTGTACCAAAATCGAGGACTTATATTGTATTTAAAGTTACTATAGATGTATATAAGGCTAGAGGGCGTGTACCTAATGCAAATGGGAGCGGTTTAATGCTTGCTTTACTACCAAATTCAACTACTGAAACATGGCTGGAAACCCGTATAAAAGGCAGTTTTATAGCGAACCTTACCTTTTTTTGTCATTCCCGTTCCAGCCATAGGATCAGCAGGACGTGTCCATCTACAGCTCTACCCATAGCTTACCAGGCGATGTCGACACGTCCTGCGGGAGGATCAACAGATGTGCCCTTTTATACAGGAGATGGGCTTTTTACCTGTAGTTTGGGTAGATCTCTACAAAACGTGTACGTAATTTTAACTTGTTTTACGTTTTAGCGTGGAATTAAGCAGGGCCGCTTATTGCAACTACTGATGGACTGTAGGGGCTGTGCTGATCACTGATATCGATAAACCCTGCGATATTTACTCCTGTCGTAGATGGTTCCTAGTCTAAGTCTTGATGCGACGGAGTGGATAACGGAGGAGCCTATTGTACCGACATGGGCACAGTTGGCTACTTGGCGTTTGATGAACCCTCGGCGTGATACGGACTCCATTGTCTCCATTGGTGTAGAATCAACCAAGCGAGATACAAACGGGCGGTGGGCATGCGTCGCTAACATCAAACGGCCAGTGAGTGTACCGGAGGAGCCATTACCACGTGCGAATCTACTAACATGAACTCCACGTGCACCCGGATTGACCTACTTGGGACGCTTCTAATCATCCATTTCCTGATTGGCTAAGACGACTTCGAGTCGGCAATCGGATTGACCTAGTCACAATCATGCAGGCAATCCGACTGGCCATAATCTTCAATCTTCTTAGAGAAAACTTAATCATCCAGAGACTATCTGCGTTGGAATTCTTCGCTCTTCAACTCTACTGCTTCAGATCTACACTACACCACTTTGGACGAGGGATGCTGGCTTATACTCCTGGACTCTTCTGCATTCATAACCATTTTCTGAAAGCTCGCCAAAAGGCCCAGTGCCATAGGGCGAGGATAAATAAAAACTCTCATTGATTGACCCTTACTTGTAAATAGTTTTATCTTTATATATTTACATTGATTTTTAACTAATCCTTCATTTCTTCATCATTCATCAGTTTGTGCGCACAATATGACCTATTTATGTGTCGACGTGCCGTAAAACACCATTCATTCATTCATTCATTCATTCATTCATTCACTTTTTTACCTGCTATCGACAAAGCAACATCAAAAATACACACCTATTCACTGTATTGACAGAAACATAGTATAGCCTATGCGAGTTTCGAACCCATGACTTTCGGATTGACAATCACTAAGCTTTTGATACTGGGAACTTAATTCAGTGAGTTGATCAATAGCGTTATTTTAGCGATATACCGTTAGCATTATATACTTTATCCTTTGTTACATTGTGTGTGTGTGCGATTATTCACTGCATGCGTTTCTAAGTGCACACGTACACCAAACGCTGCAGAAAATATGGATTACAAATTCCAACATTATAATAGTATACGCTGAAAATAACACTGAGAAATAGCCCAAGTACATTATCAAACCGATATATAGTAACAAGAGCACCGCTTAGCGGGGCATATACGGTGTCAGACCGGAGAAAATCAGCCCATTGAACACAATGCAATATAGGCCAATTTGGAGATCAGCAGGGGCGGATCCAGGATTTCATCTTGGGAGGGGGGGGGGGGGGGGGGGGGGATTTTGGTCAATTTTCGGGTCCTTTTTTAGCCTCATAAAACGGTTGCGGTAGTGCATTGATAGGGTAAAAAAGTCCGTTTCCAAATAAAAGGAGTTAATAATGTGTTAATTAAACCACTCATTAGCAATTATGCGTCGAGCGAGCGATGCTAGCGAGAATTTTTTTTATACTGAGGGCGTGCATCGAAATTGTTTGATACTTTATCTACAGTAACATGAACATACATGTATGAATAAAAAAAGTCCGTTTTCAAATAAAAGGATTTAACATATTCATATTTTGAAATAAACATCTGTCAAAACCACATCTCTACATAACCTATGTGCTCATACTCTACAAAGAAATAATCCTGACAAACACAGTAAAATACTACAACAGACATACTACTTTAACCTCAGGTTAGATTTAACAGTGAATTAAAAACTAATCTTGGGAAAAACACATGCAAACTAGAAAACTTTTTTTTCTTTCAAGAAACTATTTGAGCACCCTACGACCCGAAAGTACTTCCTGACTAGTCTGACACCATACGTTCGTCGTTGGCAAGGTTGTTCTGGTTAAACCTTTTTCAAAGGGGAATAATTAAACCGGGCCTTTATAAGGTGCAATCATTAGATCATGTTGAAGATTTGACTTTCAATGTTGCAAACCTAATACAGCCACAATCACAACAAGGTCAAGTTCCAGGTTCAACAGTTTTGTTAAAAGGGAATAATTAAAACAAAACGAAGCAGAGAGCTCTGGGCCTTTATCAGATGTTTTCATTGGATCATGCTGAATATATTTACAAAGTTTCATTGTTGTAGACCTTATACTTTGACAGTTATTAGCCACAATCAGTTGTCAGGTAAAAGTTAACGGACAGACGGACAGACAGGCGGACAAAGCCACGACATAAAACATCCCTACGGCGTATACGAATGAAAGTGTGAGGATTGTTTTTTGTGACTGTGTGGTTTGTAATGTCTTCTTGGAACTGTGGGGTTGTATTCTCTTCTTGTAACTGTGTGGTGTATATTGTATTTGTGTCACTGTGTGGTTTGTATTGTCTTCTTGTAACTGTGGGGTTGTATTCTCTTCTTGTAACTGTGTGATGTTAATTGTATTTGTGTCACTGTGTGGTTTGTATTGTCTTCTTGTAACTGTGGGGTGGTATTCTCTTCTTGTAACTGTGTGGTGTGTATTAAATTGTTGTCACTGTGTGGTTTGTAATGTCTTCTTGGAACTGTGGGGTTGTATTCTCTTCTTGTAACTGTGTGATGTGTATTGTATTTGTGTCACTGTGTGGTTTGTATTGTCTTCTTGGAACTGTGGGGTTGTATTCTCTTCTTGTATCTGTGTTATGTGTATTGTATTTGTGTCACTGTGTGGTTTGTATTGTCTTCTTATGTATTTGTGTCACTGTGTGGTTTTTATTGTGTTCTTGGAACTGTGGGGTGGTATTCTCTTCTTGTAACTGTGGGGTGTGTATTGTATTCCTGTGACTGGGTGATTTGTAATGTCTTCTTGTGTATTTGTGTCACTGTGTGGTTTTTAATGTGTTCTTGTAACTGTGGGGTTGTATTCTCTTCTTGTAACTGTGTGGTGTGTATTGTATTCCTGCGACTGGGTGGTTTGTAATGTCTTCATGGAACTGTGTAGCTTGTATCTCTTGTAATGTGTGTTGGTATTGTTTTCCTGTGTGGTTTGTAAACGTTATTTGTGTAGGTGTATGTAACAGTATGGTTTACATTCCTTCTTTAACTGTGTGGTTGTATTTTCTTAGTGTACGTGTTTGGTTTATATTGTCTTTATAAAACGCTGTGGTTTGTAGTGTCTTCTTGTAACTGTGTGGTTTGTATTTTCTTAGTGTAAGTGTTTGGTTTATATTGTCTTTATAAAACGCTGTGGTTTGTAGTGTCTTCTTGTAACTGTGTGGTTTGTATTTTCTTAGTGTAAGTGTTTGGTTTATATTGTCTTTATAAAACGCTGTGGTTTGTAGTGTCTTCTTGTAACTGTGTGGTTTGTATTTTCTTAGTGTAAGTGTTTGGTTTATATTGTCTTTATAAAACGCTGTGGTTTGTAGTGTCTTCTTGTAACTGTGTGATTTGTATTGTATTCTTAGGACTAAAGAGATAACCATGCTAAGATTTTTAATCTGGGACGGTATGTGAGTGCTTTTACGGTCTGAAATTTCGCTTTACGTAAATTACGTAATTTCAGACCGTAAAACCAACCACATATCGTCCGAGATTGAAAATCTTAGCATGGTTATCTCGATTCTATTTCTTTTCCATTCAAATGCTACAAATATAAAATGAAATCATACATACACACTTGTTTTTCTATAAAATCTCAAAATTCATGGATCCGAGCATTTTGTTGACGTCATCAAATGACGTCGTTTGTATCAACGTTATCTGACGTCACGTATGTTTACGGTCGCAACTTTGAGACGTCAGCCAATGCAGCAACGTGAACAACTTTACATAATAGTTGCATTTAATATAATGTGTGGTTTGCAGTGTCTTCTTATAACTGTGAGATCCCTCAGGGGCCTAGGAATCTTTATGTGAGGAAGCTATCCAGCTGGCTTGCGGAACGTCGGTGGTTCTACCCAGGTAGGTGCCCGACCGTGAACGAAAATTGCCCGAGGATCACCTGGAGTCTTCCTCCACCAATGGAAGCTGGAAAGTCGCCATATGACCTTAGATGTTGGTGCGACTATAAAATCAATTCAATCAATCTTATAACTGTGGTTTATAATATCTTCTAGAAACTGTGTTTTGCCTTAATAATGGAACTGTGTTTCTTTTATGTCTGCTTAAATTTCAGCACATGTTCCTTTTATGGAACTAATTACATAAGAGGACCTAAACAAACATTAATAAAGCATAACTATTTTTGAATGAGCATTGTTTGTCGTAGATTTATAGAATAGCTCCAATATAACATGTTTGATTTATCTATTCGCACTTATATAATGTTTCCACACATTTTTTGCAGAAACATTCAGTCTGATACAGACAATGGCGACAACATTAGTCAAATGAAAGCAACAAAGTTAACTCTTTTATAACAAAAGATCATATAATTCATAATTTAACTAATTGACCGTAAAATGATACTTCTGATGTATGCATTATTGGTGTAAAGCTCCACATCTCCATAGGTGCGTGCAAATGCTTAATGCAAAATATAAGCAGCTATATACGGTCATAGCGTTTTTTATTATTATTATTTATTACATTTTTGTGATTGAAAGATCACGATTTCGCAGTAAAAGAATATTTATAACCACGCATATTATTAACTAACTCCATTGCGCACTTCTTTTATTCTTTTAGTGATTGTGTGATTACGCATGTGCGAGTTTCGTCGTTGTCGGTTTGTGACGGCAGATTAAATTTTGAATTTCTCGCCAAGATAGTGTCACAGTATTATAAGCACATCATTACTCGTTGTCATTAGGTATTCCAGAGCTTCTATATATATTATCTCCCTTTATATAAAACGATCACGTTTTAGCGTCTTAAATATCGGCCTCGTTACAGTTGACCAGGCCTTGTTCTACAGACCTCGGCCCCGCATGGGTTCGCTGCCTGATGGAGGCATGTACAGTGGGCAACCTCAGTTTTCATCTCATCCAGCTTTAAAGTAGAAATGCGAGATGTTTTGAAAGTGTATCAGTCAAATTACTACGTTTTCGTAAGAACAATTTTGCTATATGCCTTAAAAGGAATTCGTAGTAAATAAGCCACGTCTCGGTATTTATATTTGAACTTGGTTGGGACTAAAATCAAAGTCATGACATCGTTACTAAACTTAAATACATAGAATAATGTAATACGAACAAATACATATAAAAATGTAATACAAACAAATACAGATAAATAATGTAATACAAACAAATACATATAACAGATCAGTGAAATACTGCGTTCCAATATGTACCACTGTAACCGAATATATACCAATATAGCAGATCATGCAGGGCATGTACCAGTATAGCAGACCACGCAGGGCATGTACCAATATAGCAGGTCCCGTACCAATACAGCAGGTCCTGTACCAGTACAGCAGATCATGCAGGGCATGTACCAATATAGTAGGTCCTGTACCAATACAGCAGGTCCTGTACCAGTACAGCAGATCATGCAGGGCATGTACCAATATAGTAGGTCCTGTACCAGTATAGCAGACCATGCAGGGCATGTACCAATATAGTAGGTCATGTACCAATACAGCAGGTCCTGTACCAGTACAGCAGATCATGCAGGGCATGTACCAATATAGTAGGTCCTGTACCAATACAGCAGGTCCTGTACCAGTACAGCAGATCATGCAGGGCATGTACCAATATAGTAGGTCCTGTACCAGTATAGCAGACCATGCAGGGCATGTACCAGTATAGTAGGTCCTGTACCAATACAGCAGGTCCTGTACCAGTACAGCAGATCATGCAGGGCATGTACCAATACAGTAGGTCCTGTACCAGTATAGCAGACCATGCAGGGCATGTACCAATATAGTAGGTCCTGTACCAATACAGCAGGTCCTGTACCAGTATAGCAGATCATGCAGGGCATGTACCAATATAGTAGGTCCTGTACCAGTAAAGCAGACCATGCAGGGCATGTACCAATATAGTAGGTCCTGTACCAATATAGTAGGTCCTGTACCAGTATAGCAGACCATGCAGGTGCTGTACCAATATAGCAGAACATGTAGGACAAGTACCTCTACTTATAACTATACTTGTAGCAGACCATGCAGGTCCTGTACCAGTATAGCAGACCATGCAGGTGCTGTACCAGTATAGCAGACCATGCAGGGCATGTACCAATACAGCAGGTCCTGTACCAGTATAGCAGACCATGCAGGGCATGTACCAGTATAGCAGACCATGCAGGTCCTGTACCAGTATAGCAGACCATGCAGGGCATGTACCAGTATAGCAGACCATGCAGGTCCTGTACCAGTATAGCAGACCATGCAGGGCATGTACCAATACAGCAGGTCCTGTACCAGTATAGCAGACCATGCAGGTCCTGTACCAGTATAGCAGACCATGCAGGGCATGAACCAATATAGTAGGTCCTGTACCAGTATAGTAGGTCCTGTACCAGTATAGCAGAACATGCAGGTCCTGTACCAGTATAGCAGACCATGCAGGTCCTGTACCAGTATAGCAGACCATGCAGGGCATGTACCAGTATAGCAGATCAGGCAGGGCATGTACCAATATAGCAGACCATGCAGGGCATGTATCAGTATAGCAGACCATGCAGGGCATGAACCAGTATAGCAGACCATGTAGGGCATGTACCAATATAGTAGATAATGCAGGGCATGTACCAATATAGCAGGTCCTGTACCAATATATCAGGTCAGGTACCAATATAATAGGTCCTGTACCAGTATAGTAGGTCATGTACCAATATAGCAGGTCATGTACTAGTATAACAGACCATGCAGGGCATGTACCAATATAGCAGATCATGCAGGGCATGTACCAATTAGCAGGTCCTGTACCGGTATAGCATGCCATGTACCAATATAGCAGACCATGCAGGTCATGTACCCATATAGCAAACCTTGTATCAATACAGCAGACCAGGACATAGCAGACCATGACATGTACCAGTATAGCAGATCATGTACCAATATAGCAGACCAGGAAATGTACCAATATAGCAGTATAACAAACCATGGTCCAGTATAGCAGACCATGTACCAATATAGCAAACCATGTACCAATATAGCAGACCCTGTAACAATGTAGCAGACCATATACCAATATAGCAGACCCTGTACAAATATAGCAAACCATGTACCAATTAGCAGACCAGGTACCAATTTAGAGGAGCGCTGTGGTCTAGTGGTAGAGCGTTGTACCCAGGATCGAAAAGTCGTGGGTTCGATCCCCGCTATTGCCATATGCGTTGTGTCCCAGAGAAAGACACTTTATCTGCATTTGCTTAGTACTGGTTCTACCCAGGAAGACATCGAGAGTGATTCAAATAAGTTCATTAAGCTTTCGTTACAATCGATGTAAAATAAATAAGTTTAAACTAATTTAGCAATCCAGGACATGTACCAATATAGCAGACCACGTATACCAATATAGCAGACCACGTATACCAATATAGCAGACCCAGACAAGCACTAATATGCAGGTAATGTTACCGTTTTGCAGGTCATGTACCAATATAGCAGGTCATGTACCAATATAGAAGGTCATGTACCAATATAGAAGGTCATGTACCAATATAGCAGGACATGTATCAGTACAGCAGAACGTGTACCAATATATAGCAGGTAATGTAACAATATAGATGGACATGTATCAACATAGCAGGACATGTACCAATATAGCGGGTAATGTAACACTATAGCAGGACATGGAACAATATAGCTGGTCATGTACCAATATAGAAGGTCATGTACCAATATAGCAGGTAATGTAACAATATAGCAGGTAATGTATCAATATAGCAGGACATGTATCAGTACAGCAGGACATGTACCGATATATAGCAGGTAATGTAACAATATAGATGGACATGTATCAACATAGCAGGACATGTACCAATATAGCGGGTAATGTAACAATATAGCAGGACATGGAACAATATAGCAGGGCATGTACCAATATAGCAAACCTTGTATCAATATTGCAGACCAGGACATAGCAGACCAGGACATGATCCAGTATAGCAGATCATGTACCAATATTGCTGGGCACGTATCAGTATAGTAGACCATGTATCAATATAGTTGGGCATGTGTCAATATAGTTGTGCATGTATGAATATAGCAGACCATGTATCAATATAGCTGGGCATGTATGAGTATAGCAGGACATGTATCAATATAGCAGGTTATGTATCAATATAGCAGGTCATGTATCAATATAGCAGGTCATGTATCAATATAGCAGGACATGTATCAATATAGCTGGGCATGTATCAATATAGCTGGACCTGTATCAATATAGCAGGACATGTATCAATATAGCAGGACATGTATCAATATAGCTGGGCATGTATCAATATAGCTGGGCATGTATCAATATAGCAGGACATGTATCAATATAGCTGGGCATGTATCAATATAGCTGGGCATGTATCAATATAGCAGGACATGTATCAATATAGCAGGACATGTATCAATATAGCTGGGCATGTATCAATATAGCTGGGCATGTATCAATATAGCAGGACATGTATCAATATAGCTGGGCATGTATCAATATAGCTGGGCATGTATCAATATAGCAGGACATGTATCAATATAGCAGGACATGTATCAATATAGCTGGGCATGTATCAATATAGCTGGGCATGTATCAATATAGCAGGACATGTATCAATATAGCGGGTAATGTAACAATATAGTAGGACATGTATCAATATAGTAGGACATGTATCACTATAGTAGGACATGGCGCATTAACCTATGGCTGCTATGCAGAGTCTATACTCGGTAAAGTATTGAATATTTTATAATAATGGCAGACTATGGTATAATTTTCGGCTTTTAATGCAATAGGTTAAAACAGATATATCATTGATATGTCTATAACATATAGCTGGGCATGTAACAGTACTGCAGACCATGTACCAATATAGTAGGTAATGTAACAACATAGCAGGACGTATCAATATAGCAGGTCATGGAATAATATAGCAGACCATGTACCAATATAGATGGGCATGTAACAATATAGCAGGACGTGTATCAATATAACAGGTCATGGAAAAATACTGCATACCATGTACCAATATAGCAGGTCATGTAACAATAAATCAGACCATTTACCAATATAGTTGGACATGGAACAATATAGCAGACCATGTACCAATATAGTTGGACATGGAACAATATAGCAGACCATGTACCAATATAGCTGGACATGGAACAATATAGCAGACCATGTAGCAATATAGCTGGGCATGTAACAATATAGCCGGACATGGAACAATATAGCAGACCATGTACCCATATATCTGGGAATGTAACAATATAACAGGTAATGTACCAGTATAGCTGGGCATGTAACAATATAGAGGTAATGTACCAATATAGCTGGGCATGCAACAATATAGCTGGTAAAGTACCAATATAACTGGACATGTAACAATATAGCATGTAATGTACCAGTTTAGCTGGGCATGTAACAATATAGAGGTAATGTACCAATATAGCTGGGCATGCAACAATATAGCTGGTAAAGTACCAATATAACTGGACATGTAACAATATAGCATGTAATGTACCAGTATAACAGGGCATGTAACAATATAGCAGGTAATGTACCAATATAGCTGGACATGTAACAATATAGAGGTAATGTACCTATATAGCTGGGCATGTAACAATATAGCAGGTAATGTACCAATATAGCTGGACATGTAACAATATAGAGGTAATGTACCAATATAGCTGGGCATGTAACAATATAGAGGTAATGTACCAATAACGCTGGGCATGTAACAATATAGCAGACCATGTACCAATAGCTGGGCATGTAACAATATAGAGGTAATGTAACAATATAGCAGGTAATGTACCAATATAGCTGGGCATGTAACAATATAGCAGTTAATGTACCAATATAGCTGGGCATGTAACAATATAGCAGGTAATGTACCAATATAGCTGGGCATGTAACAATATAGCAGGTAATGTACCAATATAGCTGGGCATGTAACAATATAGCAGGTAATGTACCAATATAGCTGGACATGTAACAATATAGAGGTAATGTACCAATATAGCTGGACATGTAACAATATAGCAGACCATGTACCAATAGCTGGGCATGTAACAATATAGAGGTAATGTACCAATATAGCTGGGCATGTAACAATATAGCAGGTAATGTACCAATAACGCTGGGCATGTAACAATATAGCAGACCATGTACCAATAGCTGGGCATGTAACAATATAGAGGTAATGTAACAATATAGCAGGTAATGTACCAATATAGCTGGGCATGTAACAATATAGCAGGTAATGTACCAATATAGCTGGGCATTTAACAATATAGCAGACCATGTACCAATAGCTGGGCATGTAACAATATAGAGGTAATGTACCAATATAGCAGGTAATGTACCAATATAGCTGGGCATGTAACAATATAGCAGGTAATGACTAATGTACCAATATAGCTGGGCATTTAACAATATAGCAGACCATGTACCAATAGCTGGGCATGTAACAATATAGAGGTAATGTACCAATATAGCAGGTAATGTACCAATATAGCATGTAATGTACCAGTATAGCTGGGCATGTAACAATATAGAGGTAATGTACCAATATAGCTGGGCATTTAACAATATAGCAGACCATGTACCAATAGCTGGGCATGTAACAATATAGCAGGTAATGTACCAATATAGCTGGACATGTAACAATATAGAGGTAATGTACCAATATAGCTGGACATGTAACAATATAGCAGACCATGTACCAATAGCTGGGCATGTAACAATATAGAGGTAATGTACCAATATAGCTGGGCATGTAACAATATAGCAGGTAATGTACCAATATAGCTGGGCATGTAACAATATAGAGGTAATATACCAATATAGCTGGGCATGTAACAATATAGAGGTTATGTACCAATATAGCTGGGCATGTAACAATATAGCGGACCATGTACCAATAGCTGGGCATATAACAATATAGCAGGTAATGTACCAATACAGCTGGGCATGTAACAATATAGAGGTAATGTACCACTATAGCTGGGCATGTAACAATATAGAGGTAATGTACCAATATAGTTGGGCATGTAACAATATAGCAGACCATGTACCAATATAGCTGGGCATGTAACAATATAGCAGAAAATGTACCAATAGCTGGACATGTAATAATATAGAGGTAATGTACCAATATAGCTGGGCATGTAACAATATAGAGGTAATGTACCAATATAGCTGGGCATGTAACAATATAGCAGACCAAGTACCAATATAGCTGGGCATGTAACAATATAGAAGATCATGTACCAATAGCTGGGCATGTAACAATATAGAGGTTATGTACCAATATAGTTGGGCATGTAACAATATAGAAGATCATGTACCAATAGCTGGGCATGTAACAATAAAGAGGTTATGTACCAATATAGCTGGGCATTGTAACAATATAGCCAGACCATGTACCAATAGCTGGGCAATGTAACAATATAGAGGTTATGTACCAATATAGCTGGGCATGTAACAATATAGAGGTAATGTATCCAATATAGCTGGACATAGTAACAATATAGAGGTAATGTACCAGTATAGCTGGGCATGTAACAATATAGAGGGTTATGTACCAATATAGCTGGGCATGTAACAATATAAGAGATAAATGTACCAATATAGCTGGACATGTAACAATATAGAGGTAATGTACCAATATAGCTGGGCATGTAACAATATAGCAGATAATGTACCATATAGCTGGGGCATGTAACAATATAGAGATAATGTACTAATATAGCTGGGCATTGTAACAATATTGAGATAATATTGTATTGAATTGGATTTTATAGTCGCACCAACAGCTAAGGTCATATGGCGACTTTCCAGCTTCCATTGGTGGAGGAAGACCCCAGGTGCCCCCTCCGTGCAATTTTCGTGCACGGGGCGGGCACCTGGGGTAGAACCACCGACGTTCCGCAAGCCAGCTGGATAGCTTCCTCACATAAAGATTCCTCGGCCCCTGAGGGATCGAACCTTACAGCGGTGAGGAGGGCAAGTGATTTCAAGTCAGAGACGTTAAATACTCGGCCACGGACGCCCCTTGAGATAAATATACCAGTATAGCTGGGCATGTAACAATATAGAGGTAATGTACCAATATAGGCTGGGCATTGTAACAATATAGAGGTAATGTACCAATATAGCTGGGCATGTAACAATGTAGAGGTAATGTACCAATATAGCTGGGAATGTAACAATATAGAGGTTAATGTACCAATATAGCTGGGCATGTAACAATATTGAGATAAATGTACCAATATAGCAGGTTAATGTACCAGTATAGCTGGGCATTGTAACAATGTAGAGGTACATAGTACCAGTATAGCTGGGCATGTAACAATGTAGCTGTTTAATGTTACCAATATAGGCTGGGCATGTACCAATATAAGAGGTAATGTACCAATAAAGCTGGGACATGTAGCAATATTGAGATACTATACCAATGATAGCAGGTAATGTACCAATAGAGCTGGGCATGTAATAATGTAGAGGTAATGTACCAATATAGCTGGGCATGTAACTATCATAGCAGACCATGTACCAATAGCTGGGGCATGTAACAATATAGAAGGTAGTATGTACCAAATATAGCTGGGCATGTAACAATATAGCAGACCATGAACTACAATGTACATGCTGGCATGTTGCAATGTAGAGGTAATGTACCAATACAGCTGGGCATGTAACAATAAGCAGGTAATTATACCAATACAGCTGGGGCATGTAAAAATATAGCAGGTAATGTAACAGTATAGCAGGCCATGTACCAATATAGCAGGACATGTACCAGTATGACATAGCAAGTGCCAGTATTTCAGGTAATGTATCAATATAACAGGGCGTGTATCAATGTAGCATAGCACATACCAATACATGTACAATGCCCTGTTTATACTGGTACATGTCCTGCTATATTGGTACGTGGTCTGCTATATTGGTACTGGTGGTCTGCTATATTGAGGTACATGTCCCTCCTCTATACTGGTGCATGCTCTATAGCCATGTATCATTATTGGTACATAGCTCTGCTTATGTTACCAGCACTTTTCGTATAATGATTTTGAATAATTATGCCCAAGACTCGGTAAAATATTTTACTTACTTCCCTTTTATATTCAGATAAACGACTACTTACGAACTGCTCTCACTTTCGAGATATGCACTTAGTATCTGCAACGCCAGTCATAAAATAGTACACTTTTGTTGATGTTTTCTTAAATGCAGAACATGCTTATAAACACATAAACTGAAACAGTTTGGCGAAACTTAGCTTTACAACGTAGAGAATTACGCTAACATGTTAAAACTGAATAAAATTAAAACTGTACACACTGCCGAATGTGTGTACTAATTACGCTGTGTCCCCTACACGCTACGCCGACGCTAAGCACAACACAGGAAGTGTGCCGACCCAATGGGTTTATTTATATATTTAGGTCATTATACCACTATTGCATTTCCCATAGGCCTCCATTATAGCCTTTTGGCCTACAACCCCCTATTCCTATATCGGAACGCGATGATAAAACCTAACTGTTTTTAAAGAACTATCTTAGAGACACTCAAAAATGACCAGCAAATTGGGGATAAATCTGATGCTTTCAGCCTCTAATAGTTCACTGAAGGTGGCCACCCCCAGAATGGCAGTAAAGAAATTTTACTTTTTGCAAATATACCCTCAGTTAAATTGTATCCATAAAAATGCAAATTTCAGTCAAATATCCTAAATCAACATGTTTTATGATGGAAACATAAATATTTTGATGTTTTATGGGGATTTGTTATGATTTGGGGTAATTTAATCCAATCAGAATCTACCTTACAATCTGACTATATGCCCTAATAGACCCTATACTTTTTTCAACCAATCAGAAGCCCCAAATCAATAGTGGTATTCTGACCTAAATAGACATTCAAAACCTAACTGAAGTTTGTTTTTTCTGGCTAAATTGTTTCATACATTCATTCTGAGGAAAATGGTGTCTTCTGTTTTTAGAAAAAAATACTTTTCTACAAATTATGAGGGCTTTAAAGGGCTTCGGCTGATGTCAAATTCATGCGATTTTTACGCGTAAATCCAGAATCTTCAAAATGCCATATCTCGAAAACCGTTCCAATCTTTTGTTTCAAATGAAGTGATTTTGAATTGATTTCATCAATAACATGTGATTTTCAAACCAGTTGAAGCTCTCTTGGAAATCATTTCTACCTGAAAAATTATATTTCGTGATTTTCAGGGGCTCAAAATAGCAGATTTTACCCAAAAAATGCCATTGTGTTTTGTATATATTCAAACTCTGCCTTCAAATGGATTAATTAACATTATGCAGCAGGTTATATATATGTGAAACCATCAAGAAAATGCAACTTTTCACTTTAAAAATGACAAAAAATAATTCTGAGAATATTCTCCCCAACTCCATTTTTAAGGCCAATGCCATGTTTTACAATATGCTCATTACACATGATTGCCTGTAACTGTACAATTTAATGTATTTTTTTTATTAGATATTGCTTGTGCCACCTTTACAGGTCATTTTCATGCAACCATGCAGCCAAAAAGCACTGTTAACAGTACAGATTCATGAAAATTCATTAAAATGAAGTGGGTGGGGGTAGATAAAAACTTTAATTTTTTTTAGAAAATGTCATATTTTTTGCCAACTAAATTATTTAATTTGTAAAATGTATTAAAACCGCATAACATATTTGCATATCAACACTAACCGTCAAGACGCGATGAACTCAGAGTCAGAGTTTACCTCAACAGCTCTTTTCAAAACAGACGTAAGCGCCTTTTCGACATCTTAGCAGACAGATGCAGCAATGTATGCAAAAGCCTTCAGAAATTAATAAACTTACTAGATATACCTTTAATTGAGTCAAAATAGGTGCATTACAGCGGCTCAATTGTGTATAACCAGGTGTCAGGTATGGCTAATTTTGTGTCCACAACCCTAATAAAAAGAATTTAAATTACCTATATTGCATCATGAAATTTTCAAATATTAAAAATCATTAAAAAAAGTTACAAGAAAAGTCAAACATACAACATAATTCAACATTTCTCACACTTTGCAAATCATTGTGTTAGAAAAAAAAGTATGTCTACTTTCACTTTTACCACATGCAGAATCTAGCTTTAGGTCATATACCACTATTGCATTTCCCATAGGCCTCCATTATAGCCTTTTGGCCTACAACCCCTATTCCTATATCGGAACGGATGATAAAACCTAACTGTTTTTAAAGAACTATCTTAGAGACACTCAAAAAATGACCAGCAAATTGGGGATAATCTGATGCTTTCAGCCTCTAATAGTTCACTGGAGGTGGCCACCCCCAGAACGGCAAGTAAAGAAAATTTTACTTTTTGCAAATATACCCTCAGTTAAATTGTATCCATAAAAATGCAAATTTCAGTCAAAATATCCTAAAATCAACATATTTTTATGATGGATAACATAATATTTTGATGTTTTATGGGGATTTTGTTATGATTTGGGTAATTTAATCCAATCAGAATCTACGCTTACAATCTGACTATATGCCCTATACTTTTTTCAACCAATCAGGAAGCCCCAAATCAATAGTGGTATCTGACCATCACAGGTATATGTTTATGTAAAACGCAAGAGTTAAAAAGTCCAATGTACCTTTTTACCAGGGTCCTTTTTAACGAAGCGTACGTTTCTAATCAGTTGTTTCTATTAAAGGCCGGGATTTTAATGCAAATATGACGGTAATATTATACACAAAGTACTTGCACAAAGTCTCTATCATCTCCGTTAAAGGTTAACAATAAGCATATATATATGACTTTAAGACGCAATTGTAAATACACAGGGTTAATCGTAATCACGCTTACACTACATCGCCCTTCTGTCATTCTGATTAGTGGTAATGACCCTATTAACACACACCGCAAATATCAATAGCTTAAATAGAGCTCAGAACATATTTTCTTTATTTTAAATGCATACTTAGTATATGAACATTAGTAATAAACGGTTACATCTGACGGTGTAACGGGAAAATACAATATGTGTTTTACATTCATAGTAACGCATTTGTGTGGCATTTTTCCTATGAAGAATGTCGTTCTCTCTCAATTCACTCTCCCAGTTTTCGTCAACAATCTGAATTGCTAGGCCTTACTTCTTTAGCTAAGAGATTGGATATTAGACAGCCCTCAATTAATATTTCACTAAAATTGAATTGAATTGGATATTTATAGTCGCGCCAACAGTCATATGGCGACTTTCCAGCTTCTCACTAGGTGGAAGAGGATCTCAGGTGCACCCTCCGGGCAATTTTCAGTGCACGGCAGCGGTCAACTGAGTAGAATCACCGACGTTTGCGCAAGCCAGGCTGGATAGCTTCCTCACAATAAAGCATTCAATAAGGCCCCTGAGGGATCGAACCCACAGCGGTGAGTGAGCAAGGTATTTCAAATCAGAGACTCTAACCACTCGGCTACGGACGGCCCATAGTTCACTAGAAGCGTGCGCACAGACCTCACTGATCGTTATTGTAGCATAGCTAATAAATCACCATTCACTGATAAGCCAATGCCAATGGTTTCTATTTCAAAGTTATGTTCAGTTTCTAAATATTCTTTAAATCTGGAGTGATGGTACGCGATTTAATACATTTGCCCTAAAATATTTATACAGAATTATTGATAATTATTTACTAGTATTTGTTTTGTGCTGATGTGTATGTGTCAGTTATTTGAATATGGAAATAGTGTTGCTGTCCTTTAATACAACGTCTGCGAATATCAATATCTTAATAAGTGAATAATTCAAATGTCAATCATGTATGTTTGATATAAAGTATTTTGAATAGTAGATATCACATATTCGAATTGCGTGATATCTCCTAATAGCGAATGGACATGAATGGCTATCATATCACATATTCGTAGAAAGTGACATCCACTATTCTAGATT